>PVHP010036795.1:0-17729 GCA_004024765.1 Zapus hudsonius
TTGATCTATAAAATAATGATAACAATACTGTCTTCTGTATGGGGTTTATGTTTAAAATTGCTTAAATGAGTATATATACTTAACACACAAAATACAGCACAAGATTGGCATGAATAGTTTATTATAAATATTTTTATATAATCTATAATAATATTGCCAAATAACCAAAATTATGAATTGATATCAAGCCTCTAAGTTAAAAAAATAACTGAAATGTATGATCTATTTTGTGATTGACAGCACCTCTGAAGAGTCAATAACTAATAGGCCACGTATTTTATCATCTTTAGGGCATGATGCTATGACCTTCTTTATATATTTTGCCTAGTTTGGCTTGTGTAGATGTTTATCATGTGTATGTGTGTGTGCGTGCATGATCCTATGAATGTAGGCACATGTGTGAGGATATAAAAGTGTGTGTGTGTGTATGTGTGTGTGTGTCAGAAGTTAATAGTGGATGTTTACTTAATAGTAGGTGCTTACTTAATAATGGTGTTTACTTCAAATACTTTTCACTTTATTTATTGAGACATGGTCTCTCACTTGAACTCAGAGATAGCCAATTATGAGAATCTAGCCAGCCAGCTTGCCTCAGGGACCCCTATAGTTACCTCCTGAGCACTGGGATTGCAGGCTGGACACCATGCCCAGCATTTATGTGGGTTCTGCCTTCACATTTATGCAGTAACCAATTTATCCACCAAGTCATCTCCTCAGCCCCGAGTTTTAAATTTACAAGAGAAACAATCATGGGTAGATGTACATTTAAGATAAAGGTATCATTACTAGTTTCATAATACTAGTGATACCAAAGATGCATTACAAACTGTTGGATGAAGAACCACAGATAAACTGCCATACAACACATGGTTACCTTCCTCAATAAATGCAGAAGACACCACTCATATGGAGAAGCTGGTAATAAATAAGTAGAAATCTCAGGATGATATTAAAACTGCTTAGGGTGACTGGGCCCTTAAAGTCCTGGTATCATCTTTCGCATCCTCCACCTCCACTTATCTCGGGCCTAACCTGTTTCTTAACAATCTGAGCCCCTCCCTGAAGGTCTCCTTTGCTAGAATTCAAAATTGTGGTTGGTCAGGCTTAACTTCTTGAGTCAGCCTAGCCCAGACCAATCAGCTGTCTCTCTGGTTCACCTGAGGTAGGAGACAGGGAATTACAAATACACCAAGTATAAACTCTCTCTCTCTCTCTCTCTCTCTCTCTCTCTCTCTCTCTCTCTCTCTCTCTCTCTCTCTCTCTCTCTCTCTCTCTCTCTCTGTACAAGTAAGCCCTCCCAGCCTGGGGGCATCTCCCAATTGTGTCCTTTCCCACTCATGGCAGGAGCTCCCTATACTTTCTCCTCTTTCCTTTTCTCAATTTAATAAGGTCACCCTGAACTTTACCCTCTGGTGGTCTATGAATTTAATGCTTTAAATCCATGAGACAAGAATCCAGGACATTTTAAATTTGTTGGTGCATTGGTATATGGGTGTATTGACAAGAACCTCAATATCCCCATTAAAATGTGATGGAGCTTGGCAATAGATTGGGATGACAGAGAGAGTTTAAGGTGGAATGGAAGAAGACCCTCCTCCAGGCAGAGCTGTGGTCTCAGGCTACAAGTACGTATATGCAGATATGTTCCCGTCAACTAGGAAGCACTGCCGATGTTGAAGATGCATTGAGGGGACAGGAGGTGTGAGAGCCTGCACAGGCCCTGGGACTGAGGTCGGATTTTATGTTTCTCCATGCCTGTCTTGAAATTGGAAATGCATTCTCACTTTTTGTGAAAGGAAAGGAGAGGCTTTGATGGATGACACTCTTAAAGAGATGACAAGGCTTCGTGGAAACATTTCCAATACCACACAGTTCTCTTGATAGGTTGTGCTGGGATTTCTTTTCTTCCTCCGTGTTAAATGACTATGGCCATTTGCATGAAAAGAGGATCTTTGTTTCCAGGACTTCATCTGCTCCAGTGACCACTCACTCCTCACTTCATTGTCACTCATCTCCTCAGCAAAGAGCTCTGACAACTGGACTGAGAGAATAGTGTTGGGAACAGAGGAGCTCCTGAAGACCAGAGGCTTTGTTGTCATGTAAATCAGGACAGCAATAAAAGAGATGAGAAGTTCAGAGAACAGTCTGAGAAGCAACTAAATAAAATGATTTCCACGGGGGCCACAGCGGCTCTTTAATATTTATCAGGTTGGTGCAGTTCTTTCTGCAGCCGTACCTTAATTCATCCCGAGTCCATTTCCACGTCGTTTCTTAGGCATTGCAACGGCAGTATCTTCAGAGGGGATTCTTCTAAAGTGTCAAAACAAAGAGGAGTTTTATAAACCAACACAAAGTGGCTATCCTGGCCTCGAAATGCTTGATCCCTGCTAACGGAAGGGGTGGCACGTTGAAATGGAAGCTTAGCACTAAACTTCTCCACCACGGATTTATGGAAAACCATATCCATATGGACAAAATAGTGAAGAATGAAGCCTGTTGCTTTTTACTCACATTCTCTTTACACAACATGGATTCCGCTGCATTACAAATACAGCAAGAAGGTATGAACGACAGCCTAAGAAGGCTTTTTCTTATCTGTTTTCAAAGTGCTTAATGTGTTACGGTTAAGAAAGAGAGTCTTGAAACATTGCTGTCAGCGGCAACTCATTTGACTGACAGATTCCTTCGCAAAAGTTAAAGGAGTGAGTAACCCTGGAAGCAATTCCTGCATGCCTGCAACATCAGTTTTAAATGAGCCCTGGGTAAATTTCACCAGATGAACTCCTTCTGGTGGTAAACAACCTCACCATTGTATAGTAAAAGAAACTCTGAAGGAAGCTAGAAACCAGGAGACGAAAAAAGGAGACCAAGGAGGCAAAAGTGGGAGCTTGAACAATGCAGACAGGGCACCTTTGCTTCAGAGCACGGCTCAGCTGCTTCCCGAGAAGAAGGACATCAACAAGATGGAAACAAGGGTCATTATCTGGCCTTTAGAGTCAGTGAAAAAGCATGAAGGGGAAACCAAGGGCTAGTGTGATGGCTCAGCAGGTAAAGTGTTTGCCCTGAAGGAAATGGAACCTAAATTCAGATCCCCTGCACCCATGTTAACATTGGGCATGGTAGTGCACACCTGTAATTCCACCACACAGGAGATAGAGACGGGAGGATCCCTAGGGCAAGCTGGTTGAAGAGATTAGCTGAATCTGTGAGCTCTAGGTTCAGTGATAGAAGAAACAGAGTGAAAACACTTAACAATCACATCTAGCCTCTACGTAAATATGCGCGCACATGCATATGTACACCTTCAATGTACACACATGCATATCACATGCACATGCAAAAAAAAAAAGCAGAAAGAGAAAATTCCAAGCAAAGATTTTGTTGGTGGTTATTTAGGTTTGAGACTTCCCTCCTTTAGTGTAGCCATGTGTCCTGTGGCATTCTGTAGGGAGAGGCAGTGGAAATGGGGGTGATGATCAGCTGCTTCCTGGGAGGAAGAGAACAACACAATCAGTGTGGATGCCCTTCCAGACACTCAGCTACTGGATGATTAAGTCAAGACACCCATCAGAAGAGAATCATAATTAAGAAAAAGTAGGCCAATGCTCGATACGTTTAGAACCTAGAAAGAATCATTTGTTTATGATCATCTTGCTTTAAATGGGAGTCTGCTATCATCAGTTTGAGCCTTCAACAAAAGGACATCAAGTAACTTTATGTATCCTTTCAAAAGAAATGAAACAATGTATTATTACCACTTTCAAATTTAGTTCTTCCCCATGTTCTCTTGCTCAAGAATTGTGACATTTGACTTCCTGTTGACTGAAAACCCTGGGAGTTATCAATCCCTGACATCTTTCACACTTGTGTATTTACCAATTATTTTTTAAATATTTTTATTTATTTATTTGCAAACAGAGAAAGAGTGTGAGAGAGAGAGAGAGAATGGGCACACCAAGGCCTCAAGTCACTGCAAATAAACTACAGACACATGTGCCACTTTGTGCATCAGGATTTATCGGGTACTGAGGAATTGAACACAGGCCATCAGGCTTTACAAGCAAACACCTTTAACCACTGATTCATTTCTCCAGGCCAACATTTAGCAATTCTTGTTGGTTCTCCTGCCTCACAGTATCAGAATTACCTCGACTGCTTTAATCACAGTTGAGGCACTGAGAGCCCAGCCCCTGCTTTTCTCTTACTGCTTTCTCACTGACTCTAAAAGCAAGATAGTGAGGCCCTGACACTATTGAAGTGGCCCACTAATATGCTTTTGACTCTCCAAATGTAATATCTAATAAACCTTGTGGTCAAGATGTTTGCTTCAATAAACTCACAGTTGTGCCTCTCTGTTTGAGGTTTAACAACAAAATCTTGGTCATCTGTCCACTATCTGGTAGACAACTTGCATCTCCTGCCTGGCTCTGGGCCAGCCATGGTGAACTATGGCTTCTTCCTTGGGTTTGGCTTCTTTTTTTGTTTGCCCCAGTCCACTTCTTGGCCAGCCTATGTGCCCTTCGTGGTCAGAAGAGAAACATTATCAACTCCAATGCAGAGTTCTCATTATTCATGGAAAAAAAAACTTGTGCTATAAACAAATGGACATTTATTGTGAGGATGGGAAAGAAAATGAGGAATAAGGAACTCAGACAGCATCACAGTAGCCATCTGGCTAGCCCCAGGAAGATGGGTTGGGGGGTGGTCAGAAGTTAGCACAACATTTAGGAACCAGAGCATCTCTTATAGCCTTTCTTGCCGTCCTTTCCACAAGCAAAAACATTTCCAGTTAATTCTGATAGTTTGTCATTAAAATCCACACCTTCTGAGCCAGGCATGGTGGTACATACCTGCCTTTAATTCCAGCACTCAGGAGGCAGAGGTAGGAGGTTTGCCATGAGTTCAAGGCTACCCTGAAACTAACTACAGAGTGAATTCCCGGTCAGCCTGGGCTAGAGGGAGACCTTACCTTGAAAAAACAACAACAACAAAATGTCCCCACCTTCCAATCTCTACCCTCATTGCCTGCTGCCTGACTTCACACACTGGGTAGAGACAGTTTGGAAGATTTTTATCAATGTCACAGTCTCTACCAAGGAGTTCTTTCCTGCCACTCTATCCCACAGGACATTGGAGATCAAATCAGCTGTGGTGAATGTCAAATAGTTTCAAGTCCAGTGATAATCATCATGGTAATCTGTATCAAAGGATTTTCAACAAGGGGCCATGGATGGTGGCATTCTACCACATACCTTGTGACACACCTGCTTACCTGAATGAATGACTATCGTCTAATGGGACAGTGATCTCTTTGAGAAGACATTTACTCACAGAGCTCCAGATCTACTGAGCCTGTATACTATAGGTCTATAATAGATATTGCCTGAATGATGAATGTGTTCTATATACATACATATGTTAAATAATTCTACTTTTATATTAAAGAGCTTATTTTATTAGCAAAAGTATCCTGAGTAGTTTGCTTCTTTATTCTAATTGTATGATGCATGTTATCAATTATTTGAGTGTCCCTCAAACCAGAAACACTGATTCCCTAAACAGTAGTCTGGTATGTCTAAAAAGATATTTACTCATAAGATAGAAAAACAAGAAAAGATCTGAAAACTATGTTCTTGACAATCTCTTTATCAGGAGGCACTCAAAAAAGTCACCATTTATATAAATTGCAGAAAACTTAGCACTACGAGTAAGAAAGGGGGGCCCATGAGCTCAGCTCAGTCCTCAGTAGCACACACAAAATGCCATTGAACTTCATTTTTTTCCAAAGATCCACTTCTGAGTTGAGAGATTTGATAACATGGTCAGAGGAGGAAAATGAGCCTTCATAAGTATGAAAGTTCACACATCACTGGGATGAACCTCCAAACCAGGCACAGTTATGGGAGGAAAAATAGTTACTGAAGTTACAGATCCAGGGGAAGTTCTATAATGGTGAAAGAGGCTGGTCCCCTTTCACAGGTCCAAGCAGATAAAGAAACCCATCACTAAGATATACACATCATCAAAACAGGCAGGGAAAAGAGAGGAGATTTTCTCCTCCTTTATATAGTTTAGTGTGGGGTCTTGCAACCCTTCCTCAGACTTGTTGATTCCCTGAGTCTCTGGAATTTCCTTCCTGCACTGCCCACCCACAAAGGAAAGTTTGTTTTTAGTTTGCCTGAGCTTTCTCATCCTGGCTCCTACCAAGAGGCCTGCCTTCCAGTAAACAACCTCAGAGACTCACCCAAGATTACTAAACAGGTCAAGTTGACAACAAAACTTAACCATCACAATAAGATCAATTGCTGTTTAAGTTACAAACTTCCTAAGTGACAAAGCAGAATCCTGGCCTCCTAATTTGTCCAGAGTTCCAGTCCTATTGGTAGTCTGTCATTTCTCTGTTTCAAATTCCCACTTTAATGCTTGATCTGAATAGTTGAATTTAAGATACTATTATAAGCATTTGTCACCAGAAGCAAGAATGAACATAAATATAGAATTCAATAAAATGCCCTGACAAGGAAAAATCCCAACCGTGTATAATGTAGTAGAGGAATAATGAGAACAGGGAAAACGACAACACTTGGGAAATCCTCTTGTAATTCAATGACTTAATCATTCAGCAAATAGACTTTTAGTAAATTAACTTTTTGTAAAGTAGTTTTGGCATATTGGCTTACCACCAGTTCCTATATACTTAGCCATATAAACACACAGTGATGAGCTAACTTTCACGTAAACCAATATTTGTTCATACTATCTATGTGACAAAAAGTACTGTAATTGTTCTTTTCTACCGTAGTTAATGTTTGGTTGTTTTGTAATTTAAAAAGTACCAGATACCCAATTAATTTAAGTCATTGTTTTCCAGCCTTTTAAGTTACACATGTAAGTGTCTGCAATCCATACCCTTAGCATATTTGTGGTAATTGAGAGCAGAATCTGAAGGCTTACTAATAGCAAGCACATGAAGGAGAATATGCAATGCTGATTTCCCTGATAGACTAGAAGGATCTGTGGTGTGTGAAGTGCTTGAGATTTAGACTAAGAGCTGACGAAGATCAACATCAAAAGAAAATTTAAATTAATTACTACAGATTTTATGTGTGCAGAAACTAGAGTAAAAGAATAAGAATATGCAACTAAAAACTAAAACTGAATAAGATAATGTCCTACACTCCGTTTTCAATGCATGTTGCCTTTTTCAGTGATCCAATAGTCACAATTTCCCTAAGTCACCAAGCTAAAAAGCCAAGATTATATATGTATTACTATGTGAGTGCCCATATTTATTAGTTATAAATATGCATGCATGCTAATACAATAAGTAAATCAACAATAAGAGAAAAGACAGACTTTAAACTGTCTCTCATAAAGTTTTGGGAAATCCAATCCTGTCCAAACTTTCTGTTTCTTCTAGAAGGGAACCTAGGCATTTCCCCTATTTCTGCTTTATTCTTTCCCTTCAAGACAGCAATCACAAAATCCTCTGCCTTTTGTAGTTCTCATTGTTGCTGATGTTCTTTACTGAGAAAATTGTCATTTCCAAGAACCAGCTTCTTTTTCTTTTCTTTTCTCTTTCATTCTCTTGTTCTTCCTTGTTTGTCTCTCAGGACAATTCAGAGAAAACCCTTCACACTGAGAAACATCTGGATATGAAACCTCACCACACTCCTCCCCAGGCTGTAGGTGAGATTTCCTTGAGTTTACCTTGGGATTGTCACACTATTTCTGACTTCTCAGTAGAACTACTTGAACTCTGCCTTCAAATAGCAACAAGTCAGGGTTTGGGAGATGGTTCATTCAATTCAAGTGCTACCCTAAAGCATTGGAGACATGAGCTCCAACCCAGGCCCCACGTGAAATTTGAATATCAAGTGTGTGCAATAACTTTTAGGCATAAGTTTGTTCTATGCAGTGCGATTTGTAATATGTCTAAGTGTAATTCAATTGGACTGGGGAATCTTTAGTTTTAATAAGTCAGCTGGGGTTCCTAATTTGTAACCGACCCTCCTTTTGAAATGTTCCATTGCATTCTCTCTAGGCTTTTCTCACTGGAAAGCAACAGCTCAGCCTTAAGTTTCATATTTCTTTATGGGGAAGGTTCCTGTGCCTGACACAGACGTGTCCCCATGGGAACCTGTGTGTTCTCAGAAGAGCTTAATGGCACTAAGCAAAGTAACAAGGGGCTGATGGACTCCCTTGGGAAGCAACTTCCCTTTAGGATCTTCTGATAATTTTTCTCATCAAATCTCATCAAACAGAAATTCGTTCAAGGGCTGGAGAGATTGCTCAGTGGTTAAGACACTTGCCTCCAGTGCCAAAGGCCCCGGGTTCAATTCCCCAGGACCCACATAAGCCAGACCCACAAGGTGCTTTCTCTCGCTATCTCTCTCTCTCTCTCTCTCTCTCTCTCTCTCTCTCTCTCTGCTTAAAAAATGAATAAATAAAATATTTTTTAAAAAGAAATTCCTTCAAAATATTCCCTTACTCTTTGACAGACCATAGCTCCCAAGGAGAGGGTAGTACAGAGGAGGCCTCTGGCACAGCTCCCTGAGCAGTTTGTCTTGATCCAAATACACCTCATCAACTAGCCTATAGAAGTTGCCAAGGATTTGATTTGCATAAAAGATTTTCAAAATAAATATAAATATCCTGACTTTTTTGAGATGTATACATTGTGTCAACACTAAGTATGGGAAAGGAGAGAAACCAGTAATCCAATAATCTGTCTCTCTCTCAGTGATCTTTGCTTTTCTTTTATTGTGCCTTCTCCATTAGCACTCAAACTAATGGAAAACAAAGGTAGGAAAATATTCTTACCAAGCACACACATATCATTCCACCATCAATTAATATCTATCTATCTTCTATCTATCTATCTATTCAACACACACACACACAAACACACACACACACACACACACACACACACATATATATTGAAATGTTTCTTAGTGAAGTTTGGATGGCAGTGATTGCCTTAAAAACAAATTCTATTTCTTAGTTTTCCTATTTCCATGTCTCAAAAGCCAGAAGTCAAAAATGACTGAAAATACTATCTGCATCCTTCTGTCTTTCTACTGAGGACACAGGTGTCTAAGAAGATGCTTCCTTAGTGGTAGCTGCTAGTACTGTTCTGTTTTATGTGGCCAGAATAATAAGAGAGTTATTCAAGAAAGAAAAGCAGGTGGTTTTGTCTTCCCTTATGTAAATCTAAAATTAGTGCCTAGTATATAAAGAGGAAACTTGCCTTGTGTTCCAAACAGTGACATTGCCTAAAACTTTGGATCTTTAATAGATTTAATATAATTCCCCTCAAAGGACAATTAATTTAAGTAAATAGCATTCACGTGTCGAACTCTCAATCTCAGAACACTCTCAAGCAGATGAGTTACAATCAACACGACTTTTAGCAATGTAGAGGCTGGGCAAAGAGCTCACGTGGGGAGAGAGCTCAGTAAGTTAAGTGATTGCTTATGAGAAAGTGCCTATAATCCCACAACTAAAGAGGCAGAGATGAACAGATACCTGGTGCTCTCTGGCCAGCTAGCCTTGCCTAATTAATGAGCTCTACCTTCAATATGAGACCCTCTCTTAAAAAAAAACCTGAGGATGACGCCCCAGGTAGTCCTCTGACCTCCGCACTCACATGCACACACATTCATTCACAGCTGCACAAACACATGTGCCCATACACATACAATAAAATACACATCCACAGATGAGTGCTCACCACACACACACACACACACACACACACACACACACACACACACAATCTCATTTACATTTAAAGCTGCCCTCTACTTGAGCCACTGGGAAAGTTATGCTCAGACATCATAGGACTTTCTCCACAGTCCACGCCAAAGATGAAGTGAAGACAATATTGAATGTTGGAAGGTCTGGTGATCTACACTGTCTATTAGATCTATTTCCCTCAGGGTACTGTTGAGGTGTCTAGAGTCCCTCAGCTTGGCCAGGTCATGTGCAGCAGCTCTATAATTAAGGGGCATTCATGCACTGCTTTTTTTTTTCAAGCTATCTGCCTCTTGAAGACTGTCGTCATGATTTGATCCAGGTGTCCCCCACAAACAAATGTGTTCTGAATGATCAACCCCCAGCTGATGGCAGTTTGGGTATTAGAACCTCGATGGAGCTGTGTTGTTGGGGGCGGGCATATGGGTGTTATAAGCCAACTTCCCCTTGCCAGTGTTTGGCACACCTTCCCGCCTGTGCTGTTTGCAGTGCTGTGACAGAGGTGATGTCCACCCTCTGCTCATGCTATCATTTTCCCTGCCATGATAGAACTTCCCCTCAAGTCCGTAATCCAAATAAACCCATTCCTCCACAAGTAGCTTTTGTTCGGGTTCTTTTTTGTTGCAGCAATGAGAGAAAGATTAACTCCAACTGCTCTCCACCAGCAAAGAAACTGCCAAGAATCAGGAGCTGCCTTGGAACCACAAATATCAGGATATTCCTTTTGTTCTTTTTCTGGTGTGTGTGTGTGTGTAGATCTGCATGCTCCATGTGTACATGTTTGGAGGCCAGAGGAGGACACCCGGTGTTCTCCTCTATCATTCTTCTGCCTTCTTTCCTTGAGACAGACTCTCACTGAACTTAGTTCTCCACATTTTTCAGTCAGACTGACTGGCTGACCAGCGAGTCCCAGCAATCCTCCTGTTTCCACTCCACTCCACTCAGTGCTTGGATTATAGGCATGGGCTAGGTTTTATGCCTCTCTTTTTTACATGGGTGCTGGGGATCAATCTCCTGTTCTTACCTTTTTAGCCATCTCCCCCACAGCCACTTATCTTTAAGGAAATATTCAAGACATGTCTGAAGGAATTACTTGATGCTTTAAAACCAATTTTTACAGAATAAAAGATGTGGATTTGCAAAGTACTTCTCTGTTTTTACTGCTGCAGGCTTCCCTGATGTCTGTCATTCTACATCTTGCCTACTGGAAAGGCAGGTGATGGGGAAGAGCAAAGGTGAAACCCATAGATGGCAATCTTCAAACATCACAGAGTCAAGCACTTATGCTCCAGCTCATCTCAGAGTTCCTAGCTTTGAAAGAGAAAAAAAATAATCTGCTAATGATCTCAAGTCCAGGCATTAGTCTCTCTGTTTTTTGAAAGGCTTAATATGAAAGCAACCTTCTGTGGATAAGACATTAGCATCTAGAAGAGTATGTTTAGAATCAGTGATGACAAGAAGACATATCTGAGGAACTTCATAAGAATAAACAATCACTATTCTTTTCATAAGCTTGTAAAATTGGCATGAAAAATGTACCAGGAACCAAAATCTTGTGCCCCCAAAGAGAAATGCACTATATGAGCGATTTACAAAGGGGCTACTAACAACAAAATCTAGCCAATTCAGAAATATGTATCTAAATTAACCTATAATGATCTTACTCTCCGATGGAGATTCTTTTTGCATTTTTCAGAATGCAGTGAGAGAGCTATGGCTCCTCCAACCCTTCCAACAAACCTCAGGCCTATAGCCAACATCCAGGCAAGAGATGAGGCACTCCAGACCTATTGTGGAGGATCTGTTGGGTAAGGTGTCACAGACCCCTGGCCCCCTGCTAGGATAGCCCAAGTCTAGCCTGCCAGCAGGAGACGGACTCCATTGGGGAAAGGTGAATGTGGCAGCCAGAGAACCACACACACACTGCTGAGAGACATGTCAAGGCAAATATCAAAACTTTATTACAATATCCATCATATATATAACCCAAGGACACATTGTATAGTCTTATCTCTTTCACAAGGGAGCTCAGAAAGCAGGAACAAAGCTTATTAGCATTAACAAACAGGATTAAGTCTGTCAGCAGTCACCCCTGCCTCCTGGGGACAGAGGAGTGCTAGGATCAAAGGCGCTATGCCATCATACCTGCGCTAGGCCCAAAGGTGTAAGCCACCTCATCCAGCTGTATATTATATTCTAAAAATTAGCTCACAGATATTCAGCCAGGCTGGGCCCAACAGGATCCATATAGAACCACACAGAGAGTGGTGGGATAAGCAAGAGACCCACAACAACAGCCAGTCAGTCAACCCAGGAGAAGCCAGCGAGACAGACACCAATATTTTCAACACAACTTAAAGCAGAAGTACAGAGACCCCTTAAGACCTCAACAATAAAGCAGCCTTAATACTCACCCATCATGTCTCAGGGAACTGAGCGGAAGAGGGGGTGGAAAGATTTTAAGAGCCATGGTGTGGAGAATATCCAGAGACATTGATCCCCTCAGTAACAACATACAAAGGGGGTGGAACTGGGTTGAACCCTAGGCTATCCATAACCCCCTATCCCATGGACTGATCCAGTTTGCCCTCGGAGGAGGATATCTAGCTGATTGGGGACAGGGAAGAGGGAAATTGAGGAAATGGGGATACCAACTCATTATTTGCTCATTCAATTTATCTAATTATGGATAATAAAAATATATAGTCTTGTTAATTAGTTTAAACTAAATATGGAGCTACCTTTCTGTTGAGCAGAACTGGAACTTGCTTTTATGACAAGCAAACTCTTTACAATCTGTCAACCCACAAACATCCTACTAGTGTTCTTATTAGTATCCACACACCAGTGAACTTTTGGTCCAAGAGGCATACCTCTTTTGAATCTACAATAAAAATTATCCATGCATATTGATGTGGGATAGACTGAGGTTGCAAATTTTTAACTGGGAAGTGTTTATTATTTATATGAAAATGTATTAGGAGCCGAGAGATGTTTCAGTGGGCAAGAGCATTTGCCCAGCATGAGGACCTGGGTTTGTTCCCCAGCAACTTCTTTAAAAAAATGCCAGGGATGGCAGTACATGCCTATAACCCCAGCATTGATGGGAGTCGAGACATGATAATGAACGGGGCTCTTTGATAAGCCAGTTTAGCTGGAAAACAGAGGTCTCTGTTCAGTGAAGGACTCTACCCTTCCTTGGGGAAACGAGACAGAAGAGAACAGAGCAAGACACCCAAAGAACTCCTTTGGCTTCTTCTTGCACACACACACACACACACACACACACACACACACACACACACACTTATGTAAAAGCAGAGAAGTGGATTTCCCTTTATAAATAGCTATATCTGGATTATCCAGGACAGAACAGCTCTCCAAAGAACAGTCCAAAGACATTTTCACAGAGGGAAGAATTTAGCTGTGATATTCAGTTGACTATTGTAAATGGGTAGCAGGGGTACTAAAAGATTCCAATGGACCCTGGAGGACTGGAGGATTTCTGGTATAATGTGCCTACCAAACGGGGAGATGCTCACCTACCTTCTAGAAAATGGAACATTTCAAAGGTAAGCTCTTCGAAGTGGCTTTACCAAAAGTATCTACAGCTTGTTTTTACTCAAACCTCAGATATGTTAGTTAGAATGTTGGAATGTGAAGGGATGAGATTAAGTTCTCCATAAGGAGTACAAAAATAAAAACCAAAGCAGAAAAATCTGAAAAGTATGAAGAATTCATTAGAGAGAGAGAGAGAGAGAGAGAGAGAGAGAGAGAGAGAGAGAGAGAGAGAGAGAGAGAGATTCCACAGCCCTCAAGCAAGTTGAACAGTAAAGGGCAGAAGTATTTCATGCAAGCTGTTTAAAACTCAGTGATCTTCTTAGAGCTCCTTGAACAGGCAACCCTGAGAGCAGAATGCTTAGCATGGCCTCATGGGTCTCCAATGACTCCAGAATCAATGAGTGGAGAGTGTCTGCTATGTGTACAGTAGACCTGGAGGACATGTGCTGGTCTGTTGCAGCACCACAACTGCCGGGTGCCACGTGTGAACAAGGCAGAGGATGCTTGAAGATAATGAGCCTCTATTTTTAAAATGTGAGATTTACTATAATTCCTAATCCTACTTTAGAAGTCTGCCGCTTTCTAAGCAGTATGTTTCTTTTCATTCCTGGTATATTTTAGAAACATGACATTATTGCAAAGAAATAAAGAAAGAATGAAAAAGGAAAGGCTGTGTCCAAAGTGTTTCTAATCATTGGCTTCTGCAGAGATTATGAACCTGTTAGTGACTCATGGAGGCAATGTTACATAAGGAGAATAAAGTGTTTCACCTCTCAAATATGGTCAAGATGAATTTCCATACTGAAGTACATGATAGGGCAGTCTGGAATTTCCTCAGTCACTTAAAGGTTAATTCTCACTGTTCCAGGGCACAGGACCAAGCAAACACTCTGCTCTGCCCTATTGTGAAACCCTCTTACATTCTTGTTTGACATTCCAACCACTCTTCCTAAATCTAGTTTTATTTATCTCCATTCTTCTCTTCACATTGCAACCATCATTTGCTTTGAAAAAGTGTGAAAGTGGGGGCTAAGGAGATAGCTCAGTTGTTAAACGTGATTGCAGCACAAGCCTGATGACCAGAGTTCAGATCTCCAGAACCCACATAACACCAGATGCAAGTAGCACACCCATCTGTAATCCTAACATGCCTGCAGCAATAGGAGGCAGATTTGGGAGAACCCTGAATCTCATAGGCCAGTTAGTCTGGCATTCACAGCAGCAAAGAGGAGAGACCCTGGCTCAAACAAGGTGCATAAACAGACACCCAAGGTCATCCTCTGTCTTCATACATGCACATACACCACACATGCACACCGTGCATACACCACACACAAAAACAAGTGCAAATAGGCTTGGGAGATAGTTCAATTGGTAAAGATCTTTCTATGCATACCTGAGGACCTGCATTGAGATCCCCAGCATCCATATAAAAGCCAAGAATACTGTCTCTAAATTTAAGGTAGAAAAAATTTGAGGAAAACACCCAAAGTTGACCTCTATTTCACACACACACACACACACACACACACACAGAGGCGCATGCATGCACACCATACACACAAAACACGAAAAATACGAAGTTAAATAGACCACCCATTGCTAATTTAGGAGCCTGACTTTCCTGTGATACTTAGTCTGTTTCATGAATCTGAACTGTGGCCACCTCTCTTTCCACATACTCCTTCAGTATTCTCTGGGCCTCAAACACACTTCATTCACATTTCATTTTAATTTTAAGCATATATTTATCTCAGAATGTATTCTTTTAACGTCTACATATGCTCCCAGGCTTGTGATGCATGGCAATGAAAATTCTAGATACCACCTTCATTAACTCACTCAGAGGCAAAGCAGACATTTAATCCTAGGCTTCCTACCTTCAACACCATCACTCTTTTCACTCCATCATCTCCTCTTTCAATTTCACTAAATCAGTTCTGAAACCTTATGTGACTTTCAAGTCATACTATCCAGATGAATGCTCTAGTTTGCCAGCCTTCTGTTCCAGTTATCCCATCTGCTCACATTTACAGAAAGCAAGCTCTTCTATTTCTTCCCAGTGTCTCATGTGAGCTTCTGCTAGAAGGAAACATTGCTGATGTTTTTTTTTTCAACAAAACAAAGTTAATACTCCTCTTCCAAACTTTCATTGAAATCTTCAATGAATTTTCATAGTGCCTTCTCTGTTGGATACAGTATTATGGGTTTGCATAAATACTTATTATTTTAATTTAATAAATCAATTGAAGGCTAGAGATGAGCTCATGAAGTCTTATCATTTACACATCCCACAACTCCTTGTGCGGGGCTGAGCAGGATGTGTCTAGTTGGATTTGTGAAGGTGTCACAGTTCCTATTGTTTCTCATTCCAAGGGAAAAAAAAGCTTCATAGGTCACAGGCAGACCTTCCACCTTCCTGATAAACAGACACCTCTTCTTATGTTGTGTTGAATATAGAAACCCCCCCATTAGACTCCCAAGTTCAAAGAAGGCACACTCAGCATGCTCTGTGTCTAGGAGTTTCTTATGAAAAAAAAAATCCTAGATTTTCAGTAACACTGTGTATCTTGCCTCAAGCCCAAATAATAAGAAAGGGAGAAGAAATAGTTGTCAAGGAATCTGACAAAATTTTACATATTCCAGCTGTGAAAACAGTGCATGCTGCTTTCTACAGGAAGAACATCATGGTGCTGTGAGACTCTGAGAAGAGAGTTTCATGACTGCTACAAATACATCTGAAGTGTCTACAGCATAGAATTGAAAGATGCATATACACATTCTTCTTGTTCTCATCAATCCAATATGCACACCTAGGAAGCACCCCAGTGGGTAAGGACAGAGAGGAGGGAAACTGTGACACATTCACAAGATTTGCTCATACAATGTATATACTTATTCATAATAAAGATATAAAAATATATCAACACTTACAAAAAGAGTAATAATGTAATTACCAAGGATTGTCAACCTAAAAGATTATATTTAATGAGAAAAGTTTTAAATACCTCCCATCAACAGTAAATGGATAGAAAGACAAGTTCAAGACTTAAGTATGAAACAGTCAGTATTTGGGTCAGTTATTACTGCATTAGAGAAATCTTGTGTCAGTGTCATCTGTCCGGATAGCATATATTTAATAATATAATTCAGGTATATGCTAATCTGCAAGAGCCAATAATCTTGGAAATTTCCTGTATTGGGGCTGAAAAGATGCTTAGTGGGTAGTACTTCAATGGAATCATGAGTACCTGAGTTTGGATCCCCAACACATACAGAAATTTCAAGCATGGCAGTACCCACGTGTACTTCCAGCACTGAAAGGGCAGAAATGGGGAACCCCTGGGGCTCATTGTTAACTAGTCTAGCTGAATCAGTGAGCTCTAGGGCCAATGAGAGATCCTATCACAAAAAGTAATGTGGAGAATGATTAAGGAAGATATTCAGCATTGACCTCTAGCCTACAAAAAAAAAACACACACACATACATGTGAACTTGCACATGTACAAATACATACACATATACACACCATGCACATATATATGAAAAACTTTTCCTGTTTAGAATCAACAACAAACAAAACAATGGAAGCAGAATGTCTCCATTATTAAATACCCCTAAATACAGACATTCTAAGTAAAAACATTTTTAGTCCTTACTGTCATGGCTTCTGTGATGGTTACGTTTGTTGTCAACTTGATCTTTTTAATTATCTTGGGTGGGTCTCTGAGGATATTCATAGGAAGGCAGCCTCTCAGTAGAGGACATAATGTAAGGAAGCTCAGGGGAGCTAGAAATGAGCATCCCTTCCTGTGAGGGCAGTGCAGGAAGGAAATTCCAGAGACTCAGGAAGCCATTAAGTCTGGGATAGGGTTGCAAGACCTACCCTAAAGCTATATAAAGGGGAGGAAGATTTTTCTCCCTTGGTCCCTGCCTGTTTGCTGATGTATGTGTGGTATTGGTGATGGGGTTCTCTCTCTGCTTGGACCTGTGAAAGGGAGCCAGCCTCTTTCACCATTATGGAACTTCCCCTGGATCTATAGCTTCAATAAATCCTTTCCTCTCATAAATTGTGCCTGGTTAGGATGTTCATCCCAGTGGCATGTGGCTGAGTACATCAGCTTGGAAATGAAGTGTTCCCAAAAGGATCATGTGTAACAGGTTCAGTTCTCAATGGAACAGTGTTTAGAGCTGAGGTTTTGGGGAAGATATTGGAACACAAGGGCTTCTTCATTAATGGATCCATCCATTGGTGGCTTCATGAAGTTGTAGGTAGTGTGGGGATATGATGGAAATGTTAAAAGAAATATTAAAGTGGAAAGGAGTAGATCACCAAGGACATGTCCTGAAAAGAACAACCTTGCCTCCTTCTGCTTCCATGAGATGAGCAAGTTAGTTCTCCCTTACC
>PVHP010036796.1:0-17700 GCA_004024765.1 Zapus hudsonius
GGAGCCAGTGGGGGCGGGAGGGCTCGGCCTCGGAGCAGAGAGCTGCTCGCGAACCCCGTCTGCTGCAGCCCAGGGGTTCAGGAGGGAGGGAGAGTCCGAACTCGGGTTCGGCCGGTTTCCAAAGCCTGGATACCAGTTGAGGGGGGTCAAACCTTTCGGAGAGTCCTGGCGAGGTTGTTACTCGGTCACCATCTTGCTCCGCCCCCCCCTTCCTGGTAAATTTTTACCCCATCACAGTTTATTCTTTCCTGGAAAGCTTCCCTTCTGCACTGCCCACCTCACGGTGAGTACCATAACTGCACCAGCATCCATCTCTCTCATTTCCTCAGCTTTATCTCTTGTGTTTTCTGTTCCATTGTGATACTGACATCCTAGATGCTGGGGATCCTGTTTCCTACTTAGTAATAATAATCCACTGGTAGGCCAGGCTCTCTTCATGATGAGCGTGGGAGGCTTCTTAAAAACACTTCCTGCTAGCCACAGTGACACGTATCTATCATCTTAGTGGTCAGTGGGGTAAGGCAGAAGGTTCCAAGTTCTAAGTTCAAGCCAGCTCAAGCTAATAAGGAGATCATCTCTCAAAATAACAAAACAAAAGGACATTTCGTAACAGTATCATCTAACGTTGGTCCTTTGTTCCACTGCCCCACTAGCCACAAAGAGGGTCTGTTCTACCTGTTTCAAAGGTTACTTCCTGTTGGTCACTTCTGTATGTGGTCATTTGCTATCATATCTCTTCTTTGAAGAAGTGATTTAAATTTTGGCTCATTTTTAAAGATCAGGCTTTTCCCTTGTTGTGAATGCTTCATGTTCTTTGGATACACAATACCCTTGGGTTTATGATTTGCAGATATTTCCCGTCTCTGGAGCTTGTCCCTTCAACGCTTTACCTTGTCTTGTTAGGAACTTTACTTAGAGAATTCTTATTTAGGTATTCTAAATGTTCTCCTGTATCAGTAATTTTCTTCTTGTTGTGACAGAATGCCTGAGCAGAAGCCACATAGGGAAGGGAAGAGTTTGTATTGGCTTGTAGTTTCGAGGGGAAGCTTCATCGTGGTGGTGGGGAAAGTATGGGAGGAGCAAGAAGCCTGGCATCACATCATCATATCAGCAGAGAGGAAGTTGAGTGAAAACATCCAGTGGGTCTGCTTCTAATGACCCACCTTCTCTAGCAAGGCTCCACCTCCAAAAGGCTCCACGACCCTCCAGAATAGTGCTACCAGTTGGGGATTAAGTATTCAAATACATGCATTATGGGGGACATTTCACATTCAAACCACCGTATCTCCAAACAAAAAAGTTAGATTATTCAGAAATTTCTTTTACTTCTACAATGCTCTTATCCATTGGAAAGGATCTATTACATAATAAAACCGAAGCACATATAGTCCCAATGTGGAGAGCAGGCCATGCAGGGCACAGACCTGGACATAGTCAATGCAGTCCTGAAGCAATGGAGGACTGTGGTGTGTCTGTGGGTTGTAGGAGCTGGAAACACAAAGTCAGCCAGAATCTAAGCTGCCTTCTGAAATCAAAGTCTTATCTTTGAGTTCTTTTCTTCTGTGGGAAGTGGGAAGATTCCTGCCTCATTGGTGCTGTTGTGAAGGTCAAGGAAATGGCAGGGTGGGTTACTACAGAAGGTGTGATAGGATTCTTGCCTCCCTTTCTCTTCCCAGAATCAGCCAAGAACTCATTTAAAGATCACCTAGAGGATTGAAAGGGAGAGCCTCGGGGGATATTGGGCCTGCTGAGGGCCTTGGAGAATGAACAGAACTTTTTAAGAAGAGTAAGGGAAACAGGACCTTGGAGGCTGACACATCTGGAGTAGTTCAAGAGAAGTCGTAGGAAAGTCCACTTGGGAGGTGGAGACAGAGCAGGACCTACTATTAGTGATGGTTTGTCTAGAGGTTATCTTTTCATTGCTGGGACAAATACCTCCTGACCAGAAGCAGCTCATGGGAGAAAAGGATTTATCTGAGTTACAGTTTGAAGAGCAAGTTTCAACATGGTAGGAAAAGCATGACAATACGACATCTTGTCACATACGCTGGGAGGAAGCAGCAAGAGTGAGCTAGCTGTGAACATCCAGTAGGCCGAACTATAAATCCCCAGGCCCCCCCCCCTCAGTGACATACCTCCTCCAGCAAGGCTGCACCTCCCAAAGGCTCCTAGGGATTAGGGATTAAGTATGAGGTTTATACACATAAGCCTATGGGGACATTTTACATTCAAATTTCAGTTGGGCAGAACGTGAGCAGAATGGAAAGAAAATATCTATCTCTTTTGAATTTAGTTCCAATTCTCTGGCCTTTGAGTGTTGCTGTGGTTTGAATGTGAAATGTGTCCCTTAGGCTCATGTTTGAATGCTTGGTCTCCAGTTGGTGGTGGTGTTTTGGAAGGTTGTGGAACATTCCTGACTACAGGAAGTGGGACACTGGAGGTTTTAGTCAGCTCCACTTCTGGTCTTTTTCAGCTTTCTGACTGGATACATTGTGACCAACATCCTCAAACTCCTGTTGCCACACCTTGCTTGTCATGACAGATTATATCCTTTCTAAACCATGAGCCAAATAAGCCCTTTTGGGGGCTGGAGAGGTGGCTCAGAGGGTAAAGTGCTTTTCATGTAAGCAGGAGGAAGGCGTGACTCCAGGCATGACAATCTATAATCCCAGCACTGGGAAGGAGAATACCACAGAATCCCCGTGGTTTATATGCCAGCTAGTCTAGCCCTGTTGGTAAACTCCAGGTTCAATGAAAGACCCTGAAGACACCCAGCATCAAGCTCTGGCCTGTGCAGACATGAGCGTATATCCCCTCACACATATGCATCCACACACATGCACCTCTCTCTCTCTCTCTCTCTCTCTCTCCCTTTCTCTCTCATACACACACATAACACACACAACTAAAAATAAATCTTTCCTTTTTAAAGTTGCTTTTGTCAGATATTTTGTCACAACAATGAGAAAAGTAACTAATACAAGTGTGTGTGTGTGTGTGTGTGTGACTATATTTCTCACACTTCCTTGTGGGGTTTTTGCATATGAAAGGTATTTCATAAAAACTGAAACATAAATACCAGGGAGAATTGACACCTATGTGAATAGTTAAGCCTGGAATAATCAGATTCATCCTGATGCCCAGCTTAAAATTGGAATAGACACGTAACATCTGACCTGTGCTGACAGGAACTCCATATTTTATCTCCCAATATCTCTCTCTTCTTGAAGTGAAAGAAGCCTATCTGCCATGTCTTATTTTCACCTTCCTTTCACACTTTCTAATATTCTCCTGTGGTGCTAGGCATCAAGCACACAGGGCCTTGTGCATGCTAGGCTGACAGGTGGTTTTAAACTACTCTTCATTTTTCTTAACATTGGATTTTTGGTTGGTTTTAAATTTTTTTACCCAACTTTCAATGTAATATGGCTCACTGTAGAAAGTTGAAAATATTGGTAAGCAAGGGGAAGTGAGGGGTAACTAGTCTTGATCCCCCCAGGCAACTGCAACCCTTTAATATTTGCTCTGATCTTACACTCCTGTTCTTTTTCTTTTTAAATGTTCCACTTTCTTATTTTAAATTTTATTTACTGTGTGTGCACGCACTCATGAGCTCAAAGGTATGCATGTGCCACAGCGTGCGTGTGAAGGTCAAAGGACAAGTTTTAGGTCTGTCTTTGCTTTCCACCTTGTTTGAGACGGGGTCTCTTGCTTACTGCTCATTCTGTGAGCTTCCAGGATTTTCTCCTGTTTATGCTTTTTCCCTCTCCATTGGCATACTGGGAATACAAAAACCAGTATCAGCTTCCAGTTTTCTCTCTTTCTTTCTTCCCTTCCTCCCTCCTTCCCTCCCTTTCTTTCCCTTCCCCTTCCATTCTCTTCCCTCCCTTCCCCTCTCCTCCCTTCCTCTCTCCCTCTCTTCCTCTTTCTTTCTTTCTTTCTTTCTTTCTTTCTTTCTTTCTTTCTTTCTTTCTTTCTTGTCTTCTTTTTTCTTTCTTCTTTTGGTCTTCCTTCCTTCTTTTGATCCTCTCTCTCTCTCTCTCTCTCTCTCTCTCTCTCTCTCTCTCTCTCTCTCTTTTGGTCTAAGAATCTGAACTCAGGTACTCAGAGTTGATCAGCAAGTATTTTGGCCACTGAACCATCTCCCCAGTCCCATCCTTTATCTTATTACATAGCTCAGAACATATAGCACTGTGTGGAGTACTAAAATTAATCATGGGTGTCCTTTTGCTTATGACTGTAATAAAAATGATTTCCATGTTTCTTTATAGTGTGATTGCAGTAGTGTAGCATTAAGGTAAATGGTCTTTCATCAATTACAGAAACTTCCCTTTGATATCAATTTATAAATTATTTAAAAGATCAGCAAGGGGGTTGGATTTTTATCAAGTGCTTATTCAATACCTGTTGGAATGGGTTTTTGTCTTCTGCAAGTTTTGAATGAAATGATAACTAATAACATACTGAACAGTTTTTTGTACAGTGGTGTGTTACTGCACTGCTAGGTTCATTTTATTGACTGATTTTGAATTTTGTGAGGAGGTGGAGTATATTTAAGTTTAACAAGTTTCCATTTTTCCTGCTAGAGTACCACCACCACCCTGTCTCCTCACTGCCCTATGTTGGGACAGGAGCCGCTCGTAGGTTGCTGTGTCAGGCTTTGTGCTGTGAGCTCTGGGTTTAGTTGTATTTTGGGACTTGGGCTTAGTTGTATTTTGCTATCTCCTCCACCCCCCTCTCCCTGCTATTCTCAACACTGGCTCATCTCCTGTTTCTTCCTTGTTAACTTTTATTTGCTCTTCATTTCACTGATGTCTGTCTTCCGGAGACTCTTTGTTAACATCTGTGGGTGGGCAAGCTTTCAGAATCCTTGGATGTCTAAAAATATGTTATTCCCACATGCAGTTTAATTTTACTGAATTTTGGAATCTCAATTCACAGCCATTTTCCTTCAAGGCCTTGGCCACTTGGCTGAAGGGAGAGTTACTTTCAGTCACCTTGTCCTTTGTAGGTGGTCTGTTGCCCTCACACCTTACTTAGACTCTTCTGAGGCTGGTGTGGCTCTGCTTGTTGTGATACTCTGTGAGTGCTTTGCTTATATTCCTCTCCCACCAGTTTTGGGAATTTTTCTCCATTGAATCCTTATTTTCCCTTTATTCTTTCTGTCTTTCATTCCATGGGCTTTGGAAATTCCTGACATATTCTTTGCATTTTGTGTAATTTTCTGATGGAATTCTTGGTAATTCCTGCTGCTCTCTTTTGTGTTCCTGTATATTCAACCCCTACTGTCTTATGCCATCACCATAGGCTTTTTCAGAGTGTAGGACAGCATTGTCATGGTATGCCTTACAACCTGTGTGTGTGTGTGTGTGTTTTTTGTGTTGGGTTGTCATAGGGCCCCTCCTCATGAAGATGTTTTTTTTTCAACAGCTGAATGGTCCTGTTACTTTTCTCTGATGTCCTACTGCACTGATCGTGGATATTTTTTTAACTATAAGAATCATTCCAAGTAGTTTCAGTGACATGTCCTGTGGCCTTCCCCTTTCCCATCCTTCAGGGAATGTTAGCTAATGGGCATTGTTGCTGGGCTTTGTTGAGCACCTCTGTTGGTGTGGAACTAAACTAGCACTGTGACTTTTGTACCGGTCCCTCAGTGGGAAGCTGATATGCTTCTTCACATGACTTCCTTGAGAGAGAGAGAGAGAGAGAGAGAGAGAGAGAGAGAGAGAGAGAGAGAGAGAGAGAGAGAGAGAGAGAGAGAATGACTATGAGAATGGATGGGCTACTTTGTGCAACTGGTTTTTCACGAGTATTGGGAAATCAAACCCACACTGCAAGCAAGTGCTTTTAACCATTGAGCCGTCTCCCCAGCCCTCTCATTTGAACTTCTGACTGCAGTACAGTTTCACTAAGCAAAGGGCTATGTACTGGAACATTGCAGAATTCTGAACCATGGTTCTTGAGGAAAGATGGGGTCAGGCTCCTGAGAGCCTCTGGTCATTTCTTCACCAGTTGGTACAGAACTTTATTTCTGTTTAAGACACCTAGTCTACCATCTCCATCTAAGTACCAGTCAGGCCAGATAAGAACTGGGTGCATTCAGGCTTGCATGGCCATAGATGCTTGATTCAATATTTATGGCTTACTTGCTTAACTTTCAACTCAGCCTCACCACTCAAGCTGAGTGAAGCTTTCCCATCATGATAATCTGTGTGGCATCACAGCCTTGCACTTTGTGGACATGAGGCATATCTCAGCACCATATTTGGTCATCCTGAACAGTGACATCATAGCAGGAAGCATAGAGAATAACGACTTGGTACTGAATGGAGCATGGGGGATGCCTCTTTTCAGCATCAGAGCTGAGGCAGGAAGGTGGGCATCCCCTTGTTTGATCTCAGCTGGGAGAGGCTCATCTGGCACCTCAAGGCTTTGGACACTCTGTGCAGGTATGTTAGTGAGAGACTTGATTTGGGTTACAAGTGACTTTTATCAAGGAGGTGAATTAGAACATTATGACAAGTTCTGGGATTCTCCAGGTCTTTCCCTTTTCTGTTCTGAGCTTGTCTTCCTCTCTGGTCACCACTCCTGGGAGAGGGTTTGATCCTGGCTCTGCTATTTGGTCCCATTTCACCTCTGCCTCCCAGGGGACCTTGAAACTTCCAAATGCCTGATCAGGTTCTATTCTTTAAAAATCCTTTCCATAACATGTGGAAATTGGGACTGAAGAAGAGGTAAAGAAGCTTCCCTGTTATTACTTTGCTGTCCCTGCAGCTGCTAGCTTGATTCAGAGGTGCTGGACCATTTTTTCAATCTTTATTAATCCAGTGGAACTCCTCCCCTGCATTCTCAGAGCCTCCAGCTGATCCTGTAAAAAACAGCAGTCGATCATGTTGTTCTCATATCTAATATCCTCTACCAGCCTGTCTATAGTAGGGTCGTTCTGACTTTCATCACATCCCTGGAGGCTTTCCAGGGACTCACTCTTGCTCGTCTATAGCTTTGTCTGTCCCACCTGCCCAGCCACCTGCTGCTTGAGGGACTGATTCTTTCCACACCTTAGTCCCATGAGACTCTTTTCCTTCCCTTAAGTGATGAACCACTGTTGTTTGGCAAATCCCTATTTTTCAAGATGCAGTGGCAGGTCACTGTGGCTGTGAGCATCCTCAGTTCCTAAACTTCAGCTCTCTGCACATGGCATCTTAGAATTTGCACCTACTGATGTACCCCATCACTTTCTTCCAAGTTTCAATTGGAATCATATCATGTGATAAGATGAACAGATACTAAATGTTACTTCATTAGCTTGAACGGTTGTATATAACCATGTAGCCAGCACCCACAATGAGATGCAGCTCTCACAGCAACCAGCAAGCGCTCTGGCACCCATTCCTAGTAAATCCCCCACATACATGGTCCTAGAGACCATGGCTTTATGATTTTTATTACTGTATTAGTTAACTTTCCATCACTGAGACAAAATACTTGAGGTAAACAACTTAAGAGGAAGAAAGGTTTAGCTTGGTGCACAGTTTCAGAGGTTTTGCCCAGTGTCACTTGGTCCCATCACTATGAGCCCATTGTCAGCATTATTTAGGGAGCATGTGGTGACACAGAGCTCCTTAGCTCATGGGGTCAGGGCCTGTTTGCTTAACAGCCCCCTTTCTGAAAGTCCATTAAACTGTGAACCCATAAGTGAACCAGTCAATCCATCCATGGGTCAGATTCCTCAGGATTCAGTCATTTCACAAAGGTACATTGATTGGAAGCCAAGCCTTCAGCACTTCAGATTCAAACTATAACAGGCACCATCAAATTGTCTTGCCTATTCTTGAAAAAAATCCTACAGTATGTTTTTCTTTCATCCAATGTAATGAAGTTTGTTTATGTTGATATGTATATCAGTTGTTCCTGTCCATGTGTCCAGTGAGTGAAGCTGGTACATGCCAGTTTGTGGATACAACTTTCAGTTGATGGTCCCTTGGCTATACTAATTTGTGGCTGCTGTGAATAATTTCTTGAGCTTAACTTTTCCTGAGGAAAGAGAACAGACACCTGTTCTCCCCAGATGGGGCAGCAATGATAGACCAAATAAATGATCCCATCCAAGTGCAGCGTGGTGAACAGTGAGTTTAATAGAGTTACTAACGGGAGCATGGATGAGGGATCACATATGGGAGCACGGATGAGGGATCACATACGGGAGCATGGATGAGGGATCACATACGGGAGCATGGATGAGGGATCACATATGGGAGCATGGTCAGTTTATGGGAAACTATACCATCTGGGAGCTGTTTTTGTTTCCAGATCCAGCCGAATCTCTTGGTGTTGTGTGACAGCAGTCTGTGGTATCTTCAGCAATAGGGTCTTATCCTTTTCCTGGGGCAGGTATTCAAGAGCTTTGACATAAGCCTGTCTTGTTTTGAGAACCTTGCATGTCTCTTCAATCAACAGCTCAATGTGGGAACAGCTTAACCAATTACTGGGACAGGGAGTTATAGGCCAGAGCCACATGACTTGGGGTTAGGCTTCTTCCAACCCTCTTAACAGACAATGCCTCCAGCTTCCTTAGGAGCTTACTGTACAAAAGTAAGGATTCTGTGGTATCAATTCATTATGGGTTTAGATTAGTGTATATCTCCCCCACCCTCCCAGTCCTCCCAGCCCCTCCCAATTCCCTCCATCCCCTTGGTCAGTCTCCTAATTTGCATGTCAGGTTTGCTTACAATTCAAGCTTAACCTGGTTAGGAACAGCATATGAGGGAGCATATGTGGCATTTGTCTCTGTTCTTGTGTGAGTTCCTAAAGTATGATCTGTTCCAATTTCATTATGTCATTTTTTTCCTTACTGCTGAGTAGAATTCCATGGTGTATATATACCACAACTTTGATATTCATTCATCCAGTGATGGGCATTTGGCTTGATTCCAATTCTTAGCTATTATGAAATGAGCTCTCTGTATCGAAGTGAGGAATCTTGAGGGTAGATAGATGTCCAGTAGAGGGATAGCTGGGTCTGTAGGTAGCTCTATATGCATCTTTTCCAGGAGCCTCCACACTGCTTCCCATAGTGGTTGTACAAGTTTGTATTCCCACCAGCAGTGAATAAGGGCTCCTTTCCCCGCCACACCCTTGCTAACATCTGTCATTAGATTTTTTTAATGATTGCCATTCTGACTGGAGTAAGGTGGAATTTCATTGTTGATTTGATTTGCATTTCCCTGATGATTAAGGATGTTGAAAAATTTCTTAAATGAGAATGGCCATTTGTGTTTCCTCCTTTGTGAATTCCCTGTTGATTTCACTGCCCTGTTTTTTGAGAGGGCTGTTTGGTTTTTATTATTTAATTTTTTGAGTTCTTTGTAAGTTCTAGATATTAGACCTCTGTGTGTGGTGTAGCTTGCAAAGATTTTCTCCTAGTGTGATGGTGGTCTATTGGCTCTGAGTATGGTTTGTTTGTCTGTACAGAAGCTTTTTAGCTTGATATGAGACCCATTGGTTATTGCAATTCCTGGGCTACTAGGGTATGTTCAAGAAGTTTTTTTCTATTCCTATCTCATGGAGAGTTCCTCCTATTTTTTCTTCCTGGGTTTCCAGAGTTTCAGGTCTTATATTGAGGTCTTTAATGCATTTGGAGTTGATTTTTGTGCATGGTGAGAGGAGTGGGTCTAGTTTCATTATTTTACATATATTTATTAAATTTGTCCAGCACCATTTGTTGAAGTTGCTATTTTTTCACCAGTGAATGTGGTTGGCACCTTTGCCAAAGATCAAATAACTATAGTTACTCAAGCTAAGAGCAGGGTCTTAAGTTCTGTTCCATTGGTCTGTCTGCCTGTTTTATGCCAGTACCATCCTATTTTTGTTACTATAGCTTTGTAGTATATCTACTCCTGAGGAGCTTCTTTTACTAAGGATACTTTTTGGATATTCAAGGCCTTTTGCCATTCCAAAATTTTGAGATTGTTTTTCTATGTCTGTAAAGAATGAAGGTATAATTTTTATTGGTATTTCATTGAATCTGTATATTACTTTTGGAAGAATTACCATTTTCAGATACAGAGATACAACAAAAAAGGAAAATCTATAGATCTTTATCCCTGATGAACTTAGATGCAGAAATTCTGAATGAAATTCTTGCAAACTGAATCCAACAATACATCAAAAGTATTATCCACCTTGATCAAGTAGGCGTCATCCCAGGGATGCATGAATGGTTCAACATATGGAAATTGATCATTGTAATCAACTACATTAATAAACTTAATCACAAGAACCACATGGTCATTTCAGTCGATGCAGAGAAGGCCTTCAACAAAATTCAACATTACTTCATGACCAAAATGCTGGAGAGACTTGGCATAGAGGGCTTATACCTAAACATAATAAAGGCCATATACAAAACTCCTAAAGCTCAAGTCATACTCAATGGGGAAAGACTCAAGGAGTTCCCACTAAAATTGGGAACAAGATGTGACAGTTCAGGCAAGCTCCATAGACCCCCTCCCCTTGGGTGGGAGGTGTCTCTAGCCAGAGCCCAAACCTAGATGTAAAAACTAACCAATCAGCTGTCTCTCTGACTTATCTGGTGGAAATTTAAGAAAAAGCTTCCCTAGAACAAAGGCCAGTCTTTTCCACATGGCATCCTAGAAGGAGGACTTTCATTTTCCAGGTAATGCCCCTCACTCTAGCCCTTAGGCTGGGGTGAGGAGACTCAAGATATTTCCCACATGAACTTTTTCTCATGATGGGAGCTCTCTATTATCTTTCTTTAACTTCCTATTTAATTAAACAGCATAAATTTTGACCAAAACCTGTGCCACATATTCTCCCCACACTGGTGGCTGGAGAACGCTGTAACTTCCCATGTTCCCTTAAATAAAGTCTCCCACTATATCTTAATATCTTGTTGTCTATGATTTTAATTCTTTAACTTTGTAGACAAGAATTTGGACACTCCTTAAATTTTGGGGTGCATTGGAATTTTTGCTGGGCATTATCTAAATTCTAATCCTCAGCTCACCCCGTTACAAAGACAGGGTGTCCACTCTCATCACTATCCTTACCATAGTGCTTGAAGTTCTAGCCCAAGCAATAAGAGAGAAGAAAGACATAAAAGGGATACAAATTGGAAAGGAAGAAGTGAAATTATCCCTTTTCACAGATGACATGATTTTATACATAACAGACCTGAAGGACAGTACCATAAAACTCTAAAAGTGATAAATTCTTTCAGCAAAGTGACAGGATACAAAAATAACACTCAAAAAAAATCAGTACCCTCCCTACTTCTTAATGAGCCATTAATGGGTGCAATCTTGTGTGGATTTCCTGTAGGTAATCACGGCTGCAGAGAATTCAAGGGGGCAATGGGCATACACAACACTTGCACAAGTCTTTTCTTAAAAAAAATTTTTATTTCTTTGCAAGCAGAGAAAGAGAGAGAGAGAGAGAGAGAGAGAGAGAGAGAGAGACAGACAGACACATGGAGAGAATGGGCATGCCAGCGCCTCCAGCTACTGTAAACAAACTCCAGGTGCATGTGCCACTTTGTGCATCTGGCTTTACAAGGGCCCTGGGGAATGCAACCCAGGTGGTTAGGCTTTGCAGGGAAGCACCTTAGCTGCTGAGCTATCTCTTCAGTTTCCACAAGTCTTTTTGTAGACCTAATTTCTCTCGGGTAAATACCTATAAGTGGGATTGCTGGGCTATAGATAGGAGTATAAAAAGTTGTACCTTTTAAAGAAATTAATGAATAGTCTATTATAGTGGTTGTACTCCTT
Source organism: Zapus hudsonius (assembly GCA_004024765.1). Lineage (NCBI taxonomy): Eukaryota > Metazoa > Chordata > Mammalia > Rodentia > Dipodidae > Zapus > Zapus hudsonius. Next base: position 11,787 of record PVHP010036796.1, read on the forward strand.
TATATTACACCACTGGTGCTGACAAGTGCTGGGTACTCTGCATCCTCACCAGAATTTGGAGTTCCAAGGTGTTTTTTTTTTTTTTACTTTTATCAATTATGGAAGACTTGATCATTGGAACTTGTGAAGTTGTTTATGTGGTGTAGTCTCTCATTGTCAGGTGTCTGATCTTCTGAATAGGGACAGGCTCTACTTTTCCTCTGACTCTAGCACACCATTGTGCTGAACATCTGGCCACGTGCATCAGATGTAGAGCAAGTGATAATAATGCTTTCCTTACAATCCTGTGAACCCTGACTTTGGACTCTGGTGACTGAGGCAGATGGCTATGCACTGGAATAGTTTCCTGGAGGTCCTACACAACCACTCCTGGCATCTCACCCCTTCATGTGTTTATGATGCCTTGTTCTAGTTAGCTAGTTTTCTCTCTGAGAATGCATGAGTCTTTGGGCGAGCTGCATACCCACCCAAACCTTCTGAGTTTCCACCTCTGTCTAACGTGTTTCTCAAGCCCTTCCTTTCCCTGCTAAGCACCTTAGCAGTGCTGTTGCTCTCAGCATGCTCAGTGAGTACACACACAGCACAGCAGGCAGTGTGGCTACCTTGTGTGCTCTGCCCTTGGTGACAGAGCAGGAGAGAGGAAATATTTCAAAGGGAATGTCTGATTGTTGGTAAGCAGAAAGATGATCTTGGGCATTGGGATCAGAGGTGGTGAACATCTGACATTAGCTGGGAGTTAGCAGGATGGAATGGTGTGGCTCCTGTTTTGTTCAGGGCTGGCTGTGCATACCCTATAGCAAGCTCAATGATGAGGCATGATGTGCAAAAGTGCATTTTGCTAATGAAGCATATCAAATAGCCGATACTAAACTGCGAACTCACTTGGATTTTGAAAAGTACTTAAATATTGTGAATTACTGCTGCAATTAATGGTAAGTGGGTGAGTGCTCCCCTATGCCTTAACTAAAACTACTACTCTGAGGCTCAGATAGATGAAAACCACTGAAAGCTTATACTTTGAGATGCCATTTTAAAGATCTATGATGGGCCCACTTCCCAAAGAATGCCACCTCATGCTGCTGTCCTCTGTGCATCCTCTGTGCACATGTGTGCCAAGTCGATGTGTTAGGTGCAGAAATGTGATCTTGGGTTGGAGTCTCTTCCATGCTGATGCCCAGGAGGATTTTCATGTGGCAGTGTATTAAAAAGCTCCTGGTTGCTTGAATGTATGGTAAAGAGGTTCAGAGATGGCATTTTCCTGGAGACAAGAAGGCATGCATGAAGAGGCTCAGTGAAGAGCTCTGTGAAATTTGCTTGGAATTGCCTATATCTGGAGTCAGGAGATCTGGGCTCTGTCTGCACTATCCATTTAGACAATTATAAAAGCCAGAGGGCCCATGAGTGCTGCCTGGGGGTACAGGCTTTTATACTGGAGCGTTCTCTGTTCACTGAGCTTGCTCCTGCTGCTGTGTGAAGTCAATAGAACAAGAAGCCTTGTTGATGTCTACAGTAAAACTGTGGTGTCTGTGGTCCTTTGTGTGTCATGCATGCATGAGTTTGGATGTGCATGTGTGTCTGTGGAGATTACTCAGGTGGGGTGATGTTTGTTGGAAGGAGGCCAGGATCCTAGCTATCCTATGTGGTAGTCTCCCCTCAATCCAGCCTAGCCAGTGTCCTTGCCTCCACTGGAGTGCTGCTCACTCCTTCTGGTGGCCTCTCGAGTAGTTGTCACCTGTCTGGAGTCTGATGTGCTTTAAATCTCTATCAATTAAGGCTTACTGCTTTCATGAATCCCTTTGATGTTGGCTTTCTCTGCTATGCACATATCATCCCACACAGAAAGGCTGGGCCTTGTTGCATGCTGGGCACCTCCTCTTTGGAGGACTTAAAAAATTATTTATTTATTTATTGATTTATTTGCAAGCAGAGAGAGAGAGAGAGTAGAGAGAGAGAAGGTAGAGAGAATAGGCACAACCAGGGCCTCTAGCTGCTGCAAATGAACTCCAGATGCAGGTGCCACTTTGTGCATCTGGCTTTATGTGGGCACTGGGGAACGGAACCCAGGACATTAGCCTTTGTAGTTAAGTGCCTTAACTGCTGTGCCATCTCTTCAGCCTGGAGGAGTTTTTTCTCACGTCTTCTTATGTGTGGTTGTAGGAGACAGAATTTTGGCCCATACCTAAGCAGTCACAAAGCAGCAATTATTATTATTATTTTGTATTGAATTAATGATCATTTAAGAACATAAGGAAAAGGACACCTCTGTGAGGAAGAATTTGAAGAATGTGGCAGATCTTGTCATAATAATTTCTAGACACATGCTTCCTCCTTTAGAAAAGAAGCTTTTCTAAAGCTTGGGCAGGGGTGGTATAAGACCCAGTGAGCTCTTGTCCTAAGCCAAACTCTGCCCCTGACACTTCCCCTTCACTGGGATAGGAGACAAGTACTTTTAGAGAATATGTGCTCACTAACAAGCAAAGTGAGTGACAATGGGAACAGAACTTACGAGAGGCCAGGCTGCCTGGAATGTCCTTTAGTTCGTGGGCTCTGTGGGGGGGGGCAGCTCTAGAAGGCATGGCTAGCTGGTAATGGTTGTTGGAAGGGTCTGGAAGCCTCTGCTTATGTTGTGACATGGCTTTTTCCTGCTAGGTGGCTGACAGCCCATGGTGCTTTCTTTCTCTCCAACAGTGAGACTTCACCTCATTTTGGGTTATATAATATTCCCATAGGCTCTTTTTGTCTTCTGGGGGCTCAACACACGTGGTCCGCTTTGAGACCAGCAGCTGGACCAGGAAGCACTGAAGGAGCTCTTCAGAGCCCTGGATGGCATGATGGGTCCTGGGTCCTGCTCCATTCACTCAGGTCCTCAGGCTGTGTGTGAGTGTCACTTCTCCATCAGTGGGCATCTAGCCATCATGGGGGCCATCTCTGTGCTTCCCAGCATCCTCCTGTGCTTGGGCCACATCATCGTCTTCCCTGGGTTGAAGTCAGTGCCTTGATGACAGGGCCTCTTGCTCTGTGGTTACAGTATTTCTCTGCTCCTTCCCTGCCTGGCTGTGTGCTGGTCGCTGTGTGGCTAGTTTTGACCTCTACGAGCATGTTTTCAGCCCTGGCCATGTGTTCAACTCTGTGTACAGATTCTGAGGCTGTATGCAGATGGGACAGCCCACATCACCTCTCACAGCCATGTTCCTCAGCCCTCTCCTCCAGACTTTATTTTTAGACTCCCCACCCAATCTCTATCACTGGTTTTTTTTTGGTGTGTGTGTGTGTGTGTGTGCGCGCGCGCGCGCGCGCGCACGCGCACGTGCACACTCATGTCTGTGCCATTGTATGTGTATAGATGTCAGAGGACAATCTCAGGCATAGGTCCTTACCTTCTTCCTTGTTTGAGGCCAGGCCTCCCTTTCACTGCTGTATTTACCAGGCTAGCTGGCCTGTGAGACAACAGGAGGCACTTCTGTCTCCACCTCCCTTCTTTCTGTGCGGTGTGTGGGGATTACAGATGCTCCAGCTCTTATGTGACTTCTGGGAGCCAAACTCACATACAATTGTGTGGCAAGTGCTTTATCCACTGAACTATTTCCCCAGCCCTAACAGTTTAATAATAGAGATCAATTATGTGTGTGTTTTGTGTCTTGTGTGCTTTGTGTGTGTGCATGTGTGTGTGTGGGAGGGGCATCAGCCACTGTGATATCTAAAATCTTTCCAACTCTCCATTCAAGTCTTTCCAGTAGTGCCAGATCTGTCACCTTTGAGAAAGAGGAACATGAATCCAACTGGCGAGGCTGGCAGATACTAACTGCAGTGCCATGGGCTGTGTCCAGGCGGTCCCTGTAATTTTACACACATAGCTTGGAGAAATAAGGAATGTATGGGGCCAAAAGAGTTCGGGAACATAGGAGAGAAGGTTGAGATTTGTTGAGGTCTTAAATTGTAAGGTACAAAGAGGCCAAGGGGAGGCTAGGGGAGATGAGAGTGAGGAGAGCTCACAGGAGGATGCTGGGGATGCTGTGTGATCAGAGTACAGCATGGTGATTTTTGTGGTGTGGCTTTCTCATTTCTATTTTCAGCTATACCCTTAAGTCCTCTGGGTTGTGGCCATGATACTAGATCCTGAAAAAGACTAGAGGGTCTTATGCAATATGATCCTTAATTACTGGGGGCCGGTCTTGGACTGGTTTAGGTCCTGGATCTTCTGATTCCTGGAATGGGAAGGGTAAGTGCTCACGTTTGGTGTTCCTCATGTGGTAACGCCCATGCCTTCCACACCATCCACAGAGTCTCTGACATCCTCCATTGCCAAAGATACACTGGGATACTGCACCAACCCTTGCCCTATCCTTACCCCCTTTCACCTTCCTTTCTTTCTTATTCGTTCTCCAGCCTCCGGCCTCCGTTTGCTATCTTTCTGGAGTGCCCTTGTTATATCTTGGGCAGGGTCTCTGGACCTTATGAGTGTAGCTCTGACCTGGCCTGGAACTCAGGAGCTCCAACGGCTGATCCTAGTTTTCATGATTCTAAACTAAGGCTTCTCTTGTAATTTTCTTTTGCCCACTACTTGCTTTTCCTCCCAGGTAGCTCATGCCTTTGCCTGCCTGGGACTCTCCTTCTGGACCCTGCTTGCTCAGAGTCCTCTGTTCCCCATCAATCTCCTGTTTTCTTCCAGTCTTCACCTCTGTCTTCTTCCTAGATTAGCGTTTTCCTTCTGCTACAGTTATTTCTGTTCATGGTTTATTCTTTGCTATGACTGTCAGCCTTATAAAATACCACCTATATTTGATTTATTTCATTTGTGTGTGTGTGTGCTGGGATTATGTTAAATTGTTGTTTTACCAATGTGCTATGTTCCTGATACATTTTTATAATTTCTGTATTTATATTTTTTGGTTGTTTTGAAACAGGGTATCACTATGTAGTCCAACCTGGCTTCCAGCTTTTGATCCTCCAACCTGAGCAGTGCTGGTGTTATAGGTGTCCAACCTGGCTCTGCATATATAATCTTTTATCCAGTGTTTACTTCCCTCTGTCTGTCTGTCTGTCCTTCCCTTCCTCCCTTCTTTTCTTTGTTTCTTCCTTCCCTTTGAGCTGAAGATTGAACCTATGGTGTAGGCAAGTGCTATATTACTAACTTATATACCCTACCCTTTGTATATTTTTTCTTTTTAGCCAGGGTCTCAGAAAGTCAACAGGGTTGGCCTTGAACTTCTGTAGTCAGGTAGATAAACCTTGAATTTTTGGTCCTCTTGCCTCAGCCTTCAAGTTGCTGGTATATTTTTCTTAATAAATTTTACTTTGCACATTTGAAGTTTACAACCTAATGCCATGGGAACAAGCAGGAAAATGGTTACAATAGAGAAACAGACTAACCTATCAACTCAAGTAACTAAATGTACATATTACTAAGCACCTTTGACAGGAAATAATGTTACCGAGAGTGAAACATTCTCTATGCCACCCACCTCTTGCTCAGCTGCTCTTGTCAATGGGAGCTGGGGACCTGGGTCACCAGTGGCTGATGCTGTGTTAACCTGCTCAGTGCCTTCTGGAAGGACTTCACAGTACCCACAACCAGAGCTTCACTTTTTTTTTCTTTTAAAAATAATGAATTATTTAATAGATTTACATCAACTTTTTTTTTATTGTCCATAATGAGTTACATTATTTAGTGGGCAAACCATGCGTTGTTATCCCGAATTCCCCGCTTCCCCCCTTCCCCTCCCTGATCAGTTGTATATCCTCCTTCGTGGGCTGTCTGTATTAGTCCTTGTGGCAAGGGATCCTGTATATCTTAGTACTCATCCCGGTCTTCCTGGCCCAAGTGTGTTGTTACTGATGGGTGCCATGCCTCCGGACAGTCTCCCCCACCACGGCTCTCACAATCTTTCCGCCCCCTCTTCCGCTCAGTTCCCTG
>PVHP010036797.1:0-17712 GCA_004024765.1 Zapus hudsonius
TGTTGTGTCTCTCTCTCTCTCTCTCTCTCTCTCTCTCTCTCTCTCTCTCTCTCTCTCTCTCTCTCTCTCTCTCTATCTCTCTCTCCTTGAAAATGAATAAATAAAATATTAAAAAAAGAAACTGTCAGATGAATGAACAATTTCAAATCCATTTAATATGGATCTTACAGGCTTAAACAGGAAAGTCTGAAAACTACATCAAAACTTAAAGGAATTAATGTTATCAATGAATATTCCTTATGAACATATACACAATACACTTTGTATCTTATTTGCAAATAAAGTCTCTTTTATTAGACAAATAGTTTTTTATCCCAAAATGCAAGATTGATTTAAGATTTAAACAACAAAAACTATAGTTTATTAAGTAAAGTCAACAAAGGAAAAACAAAAACTATGTGTTCTTTACTATAGATAGATAAAAAGCATTTCACAACACTTCATAACCTTGTATAATGCACACATTGAATTTTATGACGTAGATAATCCCAAAACAGTGACATCAAATTTAATTACTACCTTTGGGCGAGAAGTCTATGGATATTGTTTTAGACAATATAAAGTAGTGGTAGCAGGCCTGGGGAGATGGCTCTTCCTGTAAAAGTACCTAGCTATACAAACATGAGGACATTTTTTCCATCTCCAGTGACCAATGTAAAATAGAGCTGGGTATAGACATATAAACGATGTAATCCTAATATTGAGGTGGGTTATGTCAGGGGAACACACAGGCTTGGTTGTCAGCCAGACTGATTGCAAAACAGCTTCTGCAGGTATTGGGAGAGACTCCATTTCAAGAAAACAATGCATAAGTTAAACAGAAAATACCTGATGTTTCAGTGTGGCTTCTGCATACCTATGCAAAGGAACACATGGGTCCTATACATGTACCTGTTATGTATATACCACACCAACATACGCATGCACAAAGAAAAATAAAAAGAAACTATAAATACTTTTAAAAGTGACCTAATTCATTTTAAATTGGAAATGACATGATGATGCTTTACTTTATTGTTTTAATTGTATAAATTCATAGGATATCTTTCACTAATTTAATATGCAAGTATAAATCATATAACTATTAACTCTTGGTAGTTACTCCATGTCCATTTCTTTATCCCTTTTCCAGAATTTTTCTACATAAATAACACTTGCATATCATGATTTTAATATGCATACAGTAAAAAGTGGTCAAATCAACATAATCAGTATTGTCTATCCTGGTTTCACTGTATGTGAAAACCATTCATTCTTACTCCTTCTATACCACTATAAAAATTTCTTAAGATACCCATATAATTAATGAAATCAATATGAAAATAGAGCCAAACATCAAACACAAGGTTAAATATTAACATAAAAATTTAAAATTGGGCTGGAGAGATGGTTTAGCAGTTAAGGCACTTGCCTCCAGTGCCTAAGGCCCCAGGTTCAATTCCCCAGGACCCACATAAGCCAGACCCACAAGGTGGTGGCTCTTGTGCTCTCTCTCTCTATCTATCTCTCTCTATCTCTGTATCTCTCTGCTTGAAAATGAATAAATAAAAATTAAATTATCAAACTAAACAGAAATATACTCAAATAATAAATTGCAAACTTCTTGTAAAAAGCCATGGAAAAAATCTGAAATTGAGTGGTATATGATATTTGTCAATCAGAAAGTTCAATATTGTTGTGATGTCAGTACTTTTAAAATTGATTTATAGATTTTTATTTAATTTTTTGATTTCTTTGTACATTCTAGATATTAGACCTCTATCTGTATTGTAGCTGGCAAAGATTATCTCCCAGTTTAATGGTGGTCTATTGGCTTTGTGTATGGTATTTCTTTCTGTACAGAAGCTTTTTAGCTTGATGAGATCCCATTGTTTAAGTGATTGTTGCACTTCCTGGGCTAGCAGAGGTGTGTTCAGGAAGTTTTTCCCTGATCTGTTGATCAAAGAGACCCTCAAAGTCCCCAAAATGTGACAGACTTCTGTCAAAGCTCTTGAATACCACCCCAGGACCAAGGTAAGACCCTATTGCTGAAGAAATCACAGAATGTCATCAAACAACACCAAGAGATCCTGCTAGATCCAGAATGGTAACCGTCTCCCAGATTGTAGCATGTGTAGCACTGGAAGGTGTTGCATGAGCTGCCTGGGGAAACTGGTCAATGATATTTGGAGAAAGCAGAGGCCACTGATATAGAATATAGACAGTTGTCACAAGAATGCTGAACACACGGCTATATGGAAGAGACCAGCAAGTCAAGAAATGCTCATCTGTGCAATAATGGCACTAAACCGAAGAGGGTATTCAATGGCTTACTGATTGACTAAGAGATCTGCTCAGTGACAAGGAACCCTTAGCTGGAACTGGGATTCATGGCAAAATAATATGGGGACCAAGATCTCGGGCTCCTAGGGGAAATTCCCACTACCAGAGCTTCAGAGAGGCTACACCTGTTAGGAGCTAGCCAAAATAGCAATGTTGTCTCATGTAACCTATGTTGATCTCACTCTCCGATGGAGATTCTGTTTGTATTTTTCAGAAGGCATTGAGAGAACCAGGGACAACTCAATTCCACCAAAACGACATTGAATGACTGCTGACATCCTGGAAGGAGACAAACCACACCTGCCTTCACACAGGCCTCAAATGAAACCTATGAGAAAATGACAAGAAAAACAGGAGATCAATCATTACAGTATGTCTGATAACCCATGAAAGGTCAATGGAGACAGACAACAACAATACCCAACACAACCGAGGGCAAAGATCCAGAGATACTTAAGATCTCAACGACAAAGCTGGCTCAAAACTAACCCATTATGACTGAGGGAACTGAGTGTAAGAGGGGAAAGAAAGAATGTAAGCACCATGATGGGGGAGAATATCCAGAGACATTGCCCCCTTCAGCAACAATACACAATGAGGAAGGGGAAAAAAAAAAGAAAGAAAAACTGGCTCCCTCTGGTGCAGTTCATAACCCCTATCCTATGGACAGATCCAGTATGCACACCGAGGAAGGACCCCAGTGGGTAGGGGACAGGGAGGAGGGAAACAGGGACACATTCACAAGATTTGCTGGTAGACTTATAAACTTTTAATAATATATTTATAATAAAGTTATTTTAAAAAAGAGTAATTCACTTTGCAAGCAATTTACAAAGAGGCTACTAACAATACAATCTCGCCAATTCAGGAATGTGTATCTCAGTTAACCTATACTAATCTCACTCTCCAATGGAGATTCTGTTTGCATTTTTTAGAAGGTTCCGAGAGAGAGAGTTGTGGTTCTTCCAACCCTACCAATGAGCCACAGGCCGATAGCTAACTTCCTGGCAAGAGATGAGCCACCACAGACCTAAAGTGGAGGGTCCACATGGAACCCCACAGAGAGTGGTGGGATAAGCAAAAGACCTATAACCACAGCCAATCAGTCAACCCAGGATAAGCCAGTGAGACAGACACCAACCATCTTCAACATAACCTAAAGCAGAAGTACAGAGACCCCTAAGAACTCAACAATAAAGCATCCTTAATACTCACCAACCATTACTCAGGAAACTGAGCAGAAGGGGCAGAAAGATTGTAAGAGCCATGGTGGAGGAGAATATCCAGAGACATGGCGGGGTGGAACTGGGTTAACTCCTAGGCTATCCAAAACCCCCCACCCTATGATCTAATCCAGACTGCCCACAGAGGAGGATAACCAACTGACTGGGGACAGGGAAGAGAGAACTCGGGGAATTGGGGGCATCAACATATTATTTACTTATTAAATATATCTAATTATGGATAATATAAATAACTAAAAATTGATTTATAAATTCAGTATATTTATAATAAAAGCTTCAAGATCCCTTTAAAGAGGAATTTGGCCTTTTTTGCCTATATTTTATGTGTAGAAACAAATGTGCTAAAAGTAAATGCATAAACAATACTGAAAAGGAAATAAAGGTGGGTTTATTTACCTTATTTCAGACTTGCAGAAAACTAGTATCATCAGCAAAGCAAAGAAAACTCGTTCAACAAAACAGAATTGAAACCAGAAATAGCCTGTATAAATACATTTAATTGTTTTTCTCAAACTCCAAAGCCATCCACAGGGAAAAACACAAGATCATATTTTTATTTGTGTGTCTCACTTTTGGAAAATATTTAAAAATTGCCTTAACAAATGTTGCAAGCATACAATAAAGTAGCTTCAATATTCTTGAATACAGAAGGAATTAGGAAAATGAATTAGCTGAGCATGTGGGGTTATTTAGAAATATGAATATCACTATCATGTATTAAATACTTTAAGCACATGTCAATGATCTCTTCTGAAAGGGAAATGAGGCAATTCACTTACCAGCAATGGTGGAAAGCATTTACCTTATCAGTTAGAAACAAATGTTTGCTAAAGGGAACATAGACCTGGAAATTAGAATAACTGAAATGTATCTATGGTAAAGATAGGATTTACTGAGTTTTTCATTTTAGTAAAGAAAAAGTGTATTTTATTAATGTAGTATTATGAATAAATATATTTATTATTAATATATACTATTCATTAATTAGTGGTAGTTTTGTTTCTGTATGTGGTCAAGACCTTCATTTGCTGTATTCATTCACCAAAGTTATTGACTGCATCTTCCTCCAGTCATTTTCCATTGCCAGGATGCAGGAAGGAGCTTTGCCCAAAACTCACCTGTCAATACTAGATTCTCAGTCCTCTCTCTCTATGTAAACATTCTAATCCTATTAGAAAAATGGACTTACTTTAATCCTCTTATTATCAAGGATTCAATAACATAGACTATCCCTCCATGGGTGCTTCTCCAAGCCTTGCTGGCTGCAGAGCGAGCTGTCACTCAAGTTCAAGCATCACCTAGTTTAATCTACAGGCACCTCATGAGTGGTATCTTCTGATCCTTTCTGGAGGACTAATGATTTTTCATTTTCTGTGCCATTCTATCCTGTGATAAATCAAATTCGCGTGTGTATTCCTTACACCATATAGGATCTATGGGAAGGTCAAATTGGCCTGTGGAAGTCAATTCTCACCCAGCCTGTAGTGAATTCTTGACTGAGCTTTAGGCATCTGGGTGTGAGCTGGCTGCAGTGATTCTCCTGGTTGCTTACTGTAACCTTCACTCCCCATGGGGATGGGACCTGACCATCTGACTTTTCACTTGTCCATCTTGTTCCATTTTGGCATCTCACAGATTGATATTCCTCTATTTTTTGTGACTAACAATTTTTAATGAATTGAGATTTCACTGAAGCATTCTTAACCTACACAGTGGGGGGAAAAATTCAAACATAACTAAGAAGAATTTAAATACTGTGTCCTCACTCCTAATAACACACATTACAAAGGTTATAAGGGAAATGACTCTGCCTCCTTATTCATGGCTGGGCATTTCCAAGTAGTGTTTGTGCCTGTTGCTCTCCACATCACACCCTGCTCTGCAGAAGGTCTAATGCCTCGGAGTGTCAGAGATTCTGTAATGAAGCAGAGACCCATCAGCTCCCCTAGCTACAAACACCCAATAGTCACACTTTCATCGTCCTGTCTTTCAAGCAAGGTTTGTAGACAAAAAATAATATTTTTGGTAACAGAAGCTGAAATGCTTTACTGTACCAGGACTTAAGAACTGTTTGACTCTTGCCAGTGATTTTCAAAAGAAAGTTCTGCCCCCTATTACTACAGAAACGATTTCTCCCTCTGTACTTTCAGGTGCATTCCCTGATGGTTCCCCCTGCTCTTATTTTTTCTGAATTCTGCAGTGGATTGTAAAGGTTATTCAGGAATGAGTTTTATTTTGGCTGAGGAAGAATAACTTTCAGATTTAAAAATGTCAGATTCACTGCTGCTGTATGAATGTCACTGATTTTATGATAATATTTGTTTCAGAATTAGACAAGGTTTGCTTACCTTAAGCAAACCCACTTAGCTTAAGCAGCCCACATATTTATAGAATAACATAATTTGTAAATTTAGCAAGTTCTGCTTAGCAAGTCCTGGCAATGTTCTAATAATTATTGAAATGCTAAGCATCCTTTAATTTACAAATTTATACTCCAAGGAACATTCATTGATTCCTTCTTTTGAATTTATTTTTCTTGTATATTTCCACAAAATGTATTTCAAGAAAAGAACCTCTGTAAGTAAGTATTACCATGTATAACATACCTTATTGTTCGTGTATTTTAAGTATCTCATGCCCATTCACAATTATGATTTTCTTTTATGACAAGTATGTTGAAGTCATATCTCTGTGAATGTAATAAATTTTATAATTGGCAATCTAAACATAAGTGACAGGTCATTTGTTGCATAACACAAAAATATGTTTAAAAGAATCATACTAAAATTGAATTCTATTCATTGAAAAGGTATAATTAGGTTATTTTTAAAATGAATAGTAAGATAAGAAATAATGCCTGGATGACATCAAATTTTCACTTCTTCTATTCCCAGCCAATAAAATCACTGTAGGTTAGTGTTCCATTGTTTTTAAAAATTGTACAATCGAAGCATAAAGTATGAAGTCATTTGTGCTTTACTTCTTTATTTTTATTATTTTTCCATCTGTTGAAATCAAATACTTTTTTGCACCCTACTCATTGCATACCAGTCACTGTGTGCAGATTCCTACTTCAACCCATTGTGTCTTGGGATTCACTTTTACTGCTTAACATAAAAGTCTGACAAAACAGAACATTCACATACATACCATGTGAAAGAGGATTTTTAATTACAGGTAAGCAACAAGGGATAAGGAAAATCTTGAATTCATACTGATACAACCCATAAATCTCAGGAAATGTCTTCAAAGTAGTTGAGTATCAAATACATGACACACTTGCCCCACAGCTGTGGACCCTAGAAAGTAGGTCACCCGTGATTTTATGTCCCATAGGTCATAAGAGTATAGGTCATAGTATTAAAGGCCATCCTGTTTCTAGAATAACATCAAATGTGAACAGAAAATACTAGATATTTCCAATATCTCACTAAGTTGTAGTCACAATACACAGCATTTATTCTGGACAATAACACAACGAGATGGAGCCAATCCTATTCAACCTGGGAAACTGGCCTACGACTGTACTTTTTACTAATGATTCCTTGATTTACTTAATGAGTGGCTATCATCACAATATATATGCCAAGAAATGTATATTAAAGTTACTTGACTTTATGTGTAGGGATTGCTGGAATAAATAATGTTTGTTAAGCTTTAGAAGGCATAATAAGTTTCCCAAGGTTTTATTTGATTCAGTTTAGACCTAATTTCCTCCTCATCAGAAGCTGATTTAAGATATTTGTTGCTTCTTTTTAAAGCTATTTTCACTGAACTTTGTCAACATAATATCATTTTGAGTGATATTTGTTGGAGAACCACCACTAATCAAATATATATTTCACATTTGTATGTCATAGTTGAGAGTCCCTAGAATAATGTCTACTAATTTGCAATGTATTTCCTTTTATATATTGATAAATTATTTACACATCTGTATGCAGGAGAGAAATTGGTCAACATCATTTTGGATTTTAATGTCCTGATTGAGTTTCACAATGATGAAGCCTTCAAATCACACTTGTTCTTCTGTCAGTGAGTAAAGCACTATTATTTAATTTCACACTTTTTACTATTTCCTTTCTCTTTATATATTTTTAAAAAATCTTAGAGACTAGTAAATACACCCTTCAATAGTAAGTCTACCAAATACTTTGATAATCCCTGAACAACATGAAAATTGGGAAGTTTTTATTTCTCTTACTTTTCTCTACAAAGCCAATGATGACCTTGAGTGCCTGATCTTCCTGCCTCCACCTCCCATGTGCTGAGACTCCAGGCATGTGCCATCACACCAGGTTTATGTCGTCCTGGGCAAGGAAGCCAGTGCTTCATGCATCCTAGGCAAGCCACCTACCAACATTACCAGTCCTCCCTCTTATTGATTATATTGAAAGCTTTTTATTCTATGTAAATTTCCAATCACACCACTCTAATCTTGATTTAAACACTGAACATTGACATTTACACACATTACCTGAGAGATTTGTTCTCGGTATATTTTCTTACTTGAACCAGGATTATTTTGTTTTATCTTTTTTTTTTTTCTACAAGGAACATTGATTACTACTGCTTCTAGTGATGGTTTGCTGGTAATGATTTTAATTTCCTTATTTTACCTTCTGAAGGAATTTTCATCTGGTTTAGAATAGAATTTCAAGTCAGTCATTATTTTAGCAATGAAAATGTGAGTGCTCTATTCTTCCGGTGTGTCCATCAAACACTTTGTGACCAGTCTGTGGTTGCTCCATTGGAAAGTGTTTACTTGTGTGTTTTATTGCTGTTTTTAGAATGAACAGGAATTAGGATTTTCCTGTCTTTGTTTAAATCTCAGGTGTGGAATTATAGTATAATTGCTTACAGGTTGCTTTTTAAAAAAATATTTTATTTATTCATTTTCAAGCAGAGAAATACAGAGAGAGAGAGAGAGAGAGAGAGAGAGAGAGAGAGAGAGAGAGAGAGAGAGAGAGAGCGCACCAGGGCCACCACCTTGTGGGTCTGGCATATATGGGTACTGGGGAATTGAACCCGGGGCCTTAGGCAATGGAGGCAAGTGCCTTAACCGCTGAGCCATCTCACCAACCCCAGGTTGCTTTTTGGTTTTGTCCTTTTCCTACCATATAACATATTTAAATTACAAGTCATAATTGTTATAGATAGGTACTAATAAAAATTCTTGGATGATGTGGCAGATTCTTCCTTTGTCTTTTCTCTAGTTTTAGGTCTCATGATTTTTTTTTTCTGGCAAAAATATATAAAAAAACCCTGAAGTTATTTTTTAAAATGACTTGCAGACTTTGCATATGTGAATCATGGAAAGGCTGGATCTGCTTTATCAGTTTTCCTCTTGTATGCATAAAACACTCATGTTGATGAGGATGAAGACTTGTTTTGGCTTCCCTGTGACTGATGAACTTTTGTCTTTCACTCTAAGGGTTATCCCTTTTAGATCTCACTTGAAAGAGACTTCTCCTACTTACTTCATGATCCTACACCACTGAAACCTTTTTTTTAATTGGCAGTTTTCTGGACATTCATTTGTATTTCGACATGCTATTTGCAGGGTCCAGAAGTATAGCTATAGCATCTCAGTCTTAATTTGTAGGCAGGGATTTTGTTACACTTGACTAAAATTCCATTTCTTACTCTATCAATTCCAGGCTTCTTAGAAAACTTCAAAATTCAACTCTGTCTCCCCAGTCCAGTGATGTTTCACAAGCTCCAAAATTTAACTTTATATTTTATACTCGATCTTACCAAGAGATAAAAGTCTTGGCAAATTTCTTCAAATTGCCACTTTTATAAAATTACCACTTAGACTCAATTGGAAAATTAAACTCAAACAACTATAATAGGTCACCCTGGCACCATGTTTTCTTGTTACAGGACAAGAAGCTCAGAATCCAGCTGAGCTGCATGAGGAATGCCCTTCTTACTGGACTTTACTTGAAGACTCAGTGTGAGAAAATGACACTTTACCCATGACCACCTGCCATGTAAGAAGCACCCACTCTTGTTATATATCTGTGAGCACAGATGGTTGGATCCAGCTACAAACCAAGAAGCAGTTTAAAGTTTAAGAACTTAAATAATGGAACTCATTTTGTAATTTGGATGAGTAGGTTTGTCTAGGATGGTTAATATTCTACATTAATTTTAGAGCCAAATAGGGAGAAAAGGACAAACAAGCACAATTTACAACAGGAGAAAGTAATTTAGAAGTCTTTACTTAAACCACTAGAAAATACTATTGACTCATACTGAGTGGGCTTTTGGATAGTTAGCTATCAAAAAAAAAAACATTTTCTTGCTGACATAATATTAGGAGCAATATGAAAACAGTGCATTATAATTCATATACATATAAGGCAAATATTAAGTATATGTGCATATGCTGATTACAATTGATAAACTCTAGTGATGCTAATGTCTTAGTATAACTTATTCAATTTTGACTTCTTGTTTTTTTTTTCTTAAACATCCACTCTGTGTTCTTAATTAAGATTTACTGATTCAAGTTCATTATTACAGACATGTTTCTCTAGATTTATCCTTTTTTCGTAAATAATGAAATTATATCTTCTGGATTATTTTTCTCTCGTATATCCTCTAATCAAAGCACAATCTCTCTCCTTTGATAACAACAAAATTTAGTCAACTCATGTTCTTTTATAAGTACATAATATCTCCCAGTCTATCCTATGAAACCAGTGAATCTGGAACTTTTGCATTTCTGGAGTTTTCAACATAGAATCAAGCACATATTGTGTGCTCAGTAACTATTGGTTCATTAGACATTCAAACATCCATATTTCTGGACTTGCTATGTTAGCACATGCATCTTCAATCAGTAATATTTATTGCTTATAGTTATATCTAAAAATGATATTTTGAGAAATTTACACATAGTAAAATGTTTGCTATAGGGAAGGCAATTACCATGTCCATTATTTCACAAAGCTTTTTTGTTGAGAATGTAAAGTCTACATTTCAGCAAATTATCAGTATGCAAAACATTTTTACTAAATATAATCCTCATTGTGTTTTTGAAGCCTTTATACGTGGTTAGTTGATCACAGCTTTCTTGGTTAGAACTCAGGTGTACATTACACCTCTATACATGTTTAATTAGATGACAAAAATGACACAGAAAAAATTAAGTTAAATAAAATAAGAAGAGAATTCAATGCTATAATTTCTCTTTTCCTCACTCAGTGATATTTTCTTAAGAAAAATTTCTCTTTAAGTAGATTTTTATAAAGACACAAAAATCAATAACCATTTAACAACTTTCTACAGTACATCATAAATAAGCTATCAAACTTAAGGTCTATATTTCTCGAAATCTAATCACACATCTAAAGTTTAGCTAATTTAATTATATTTTCAATGAGTAAAACTACCATGGTTTGTATTAGTTTTATTGATTGTCAAATAGAAAAGATCTAGACCCACCTTGAGGCATTATGTAGATTCATTTAACTTCTATGTATATTGGAAGGAATTATTTTGATTAGATTAAATAAAGTGGGAAGACCACCTCAATTAACTTTGTTTCTTGGGCTGGGGTCCTGAACTGTATGAACAGGGAAGAACTGGCTTAGCACGGGTATTCGTGGCTCTCTGCTTCCTCAATATGGATTCAAGGTGAGCAGCCCTGCGTCTGGTTCCTGCCACCTTTCCTTCTCTATGATGGATGAGGGACTGTAACTTGGAACAGTAAATAGAAATAAACCCTACCTCTGTTATGCTGATTTTTTGTTTGTTCAATCATAGGTTGTGCCAGAAGTGATAAAAGAACTATTTATAAACGCTATTCAGGGCAGGAGAGATGGCTTAGTGGTTGAATGTGCTTTCTACATAAGTACCATGACCTGGGGGATTCTGAGGATCCTCAAGTTTGAATCTCCAGAAACCACATAAACAACTGGGTGCTGTCATGAGCTTTTGTAACCCCAGTCCTGTGGGGAGTGAAGTGGAGGATTGCTGAGACTTGTGAATGACAAGCTCCAAAATCAGTAAAACTCCATTGCAAGGAAGAGCAGGCAGGTGTGTGGAGGGGACACCTATGCTCTCCTATGGCCCTGGCAGGAGAGCCCACAAGGTACTCAGACAAGCACACGCAGTGCTGCACACAGCAGACCACGCTACTAAGTCTAGTTTTTATAATTATGAAAGCAAATGAATTTAGTAGTTATTTAAACTAAGATATTGAGAATGAGATGACTTCAGTCAATTAAAAGTCATTTTTAAAATTATATCAAAAATGATTCACTTTTTGGAACATCTACTATTTTGAAATTAAAGTAGTTATATCTCAACAACACCAAATTGAATAAATACAATAATTTCTGATGCTTATTAATGTTTTATTTCATTTCATTTTACTTTATTGTAGCAGGAAAATCAATTTGTCATAAAATAAAGAAAATGTAAAATTAACATAACACAAACATGGTCTTGGTGACTTTATCATAAAGTATATAAATTTATCATGAATTTTATAGTTTTCTAAATTTATCCAAGAAAGACAGTGTTGGCAAGTTTAGAAAAACAGTGTATGTTTCATTATAAATTACGTATGTGGATAGATTCCTTGCCAATAAATGTGTGTATTCTCTCTTTAACAAAAAAAAAAAATGACTCTCTGTCTCATTTCAATGTTCAAAATGCCCATTGTTTGGGTGATTCTTTTACATGAATGTAACTCTCCTTCAATATTTGCTTCCACATTTGTCTACAGACACTTTAACAATTAAATATAATCCTATTCTATATCTTGGGTAAAGAAGGCAATAGAATGAATAAGCACATCTGAAGCTACAAAGCAGAAATGGGTTGAAGTTGTCTGTCTCCCTCCGGTACAAATGGACAAGGAATTGCTATTTCACCTTGTTTATAAACTATTCTTAGCACATTAACTTTTTCAATAGATTGACATCTGTGTATTTGGAAATTAATAAACTTGCATAAATGAATAAACTCACCAAATAAGTCATAATTTTCCATCAAAAGGTATACTCATATTTTATGCATCATAATTTGGAAGCTCCTGAAGCAGATTACCACCTATGAAGACATTATTCTTGGTTTGCTTTGTATTGAAAACAAGAGCAGTTGGTGACCTTCCATGGAAGCCTGAAGCCTTCCATGGAGCCCCTTACAGACTGCATGGCCTTGGCAGTCACAGCCTTTACAATACACAGGCTTTTTAAAGTCAGGACTGGAGCAAAAGTTCCATTCATTAAACACAGAATGCCCACATAAATGCTAGTTTCAGTTAAACCGTGATTATTTTTATTAGGATGCCTCATGCACATGTTCAGACACACACTAATTTTTTTTTTAAATCTGATATTAAAGTGAGCTGAGTACCAAGTGGTTTGCTTTTGTAAACCCGCAACCTTAGTTTCTGCATATTGGAAAATGTATAAAGATACTGGTAGTGAACCTTCTGCCTAGACTTATGATCTCCAAGCAATTTACTATTTTCTAAACCACCAAAGACTCATGGAATTACATTGAGAGAGCAGCAGTGAGATTGTCCTACTGTGTAACATATTTAGATTTTATAATTCTTGTGTGGTAATATATTTAATTAAAATAACATCATAATACCTACCAAGAATGTTTAGTACACAAATGTATCTGATAAATATAGAAAAATGCTCCTGAATTAAAAACATATAATAAAATATTTCTTAATATCTATAGCTGAATTTCCTGTAATTAAACATATTAAGTAAATATTATAATTTACTGATATTTAGGTGTTTTTCATTATTGTTTTGGAAGGAAAAATACCTGAACTTCATAATGATAGTGACTGAAGCATAAACATAATATATTCTTAAGAAGATAGCCAACTTAAATTCTTATGTTCTTTGACTTTTGAGATGCTGAGAAGCTTCTGTAAAGTAAACTGATAATGATATGAAGTAGTGAAAATTAATTAGCTAGAGTTAGTCCACCCTTATTGACTAGACACTTCAAAACAATGAATTGTACGTAATAAATCTGTACAGCTCTATGTGTGCATTTAACAAACACCTATGTTAAATAAATAGCAATTAATGAAACAAATAGAAATATTGGTATTTTCCTTAGGTGAGAGAAAAAATTTCTACTACAGAAACAAAAAGACAAAACCACATGTTCTCATGAAAGGCCAGTAGTGACTTCAAGAGATGATAAATATCTGAGTATATTTAAGTATATTTAAATGCCATGTAATCTATACATGCATGAAAACATTGCTTTCCATGAATAAGTATAATTTATCTCTTTATGTAGAAATTTAAGAGCAATTTTAAGGTTTTGAAAAGAAGATGAGAAGGTAATAACAGAGAAATTCAGTCAAACTTGGATACACTTTATTTTTTCAAAAAGTCACATGTAAGTTAATACTATAAACATTCATAATAGCTCAGAAAAAAATATTACAGATTGTTGAAATATATATTATATATCATTTTCCCTATTTTCATGAAAATAAATATTTTCATGTAAATAAAGCGTAAGGATAACTAAAATCTAAACATGAGACATTCACATGCTATGTTGCTGGTTTTTTTGTTTGTCCCCTGACAACTGAGAAAGTATTTCTCTCATAGTCCTCTCTTCATATTTAAGTTTTGTTTTTCTGTTCGTTCTTTTGACAGTCTACTTATCCACCCCTAAATTGAAATGCTATTTTTTTAGAAATATTTTATTCATAAGAGAGAGAGAATAAGAAAGAGAGAAAGAGGCAGGGAGTGAGAGAATAGGCACACGAGGGCCTCCAGCCACTGAAAATGAACTCCAGATGCATGTGTCCCCTTGTGCATCTGGCTTTATATGGGCACTTGGGAATCAAATCGGGTTTCAGGCAAATGCCTTAACTGCTAAACCATCTCTTCAGCCCTTGAAATGCTATTTTTAAAGAGTATTTTTTACCAATTAAATGAATAATTATTTACACTAACAATTTTAAACACAGCAGCATTAAAGGTACAAAATGTCAGAAATTCTTAGACTGATTTGGAAGACTTAATGTGTTATATTGGGAGAACAAAAGACAGAGTGTGATGTATAAACAAGATATTTAATTTTTGTTTTTACGTACACATATCATGTAATGTTATTGAAATGCATTTAACTTCATAATTTAGCAATCAACTACATCTGTAATATATTACCTATTTTTCACACTGCATTGTTTCCTTTCAATGGTTTGAACTCATATACATGTGTGTATGAGTGTTTATACGTGTGAGTGTATTCTTTAAGCTTTTACGTGGAAACTTTAGGGAATGATAATTATACACACCAGTATATGCTTTAATTTTGTTTATCGGTCTGAACTTTTGCCACATTGGGTCTCCTCCCCATGTGCAGAGTGATGACTGTGTGGAATGTAGACTCAGGTGTCCTCAGTGCAAGGCTGAGGGATGTCTGCCCGTCGTGCTTATATTTACCCCAGTATTTTGCAGCCTGGAGTGTATTAATATTGTTATCGTTGAACACTGAAGCTACAGAAAAATGTTACCAGGCATTTTATAATGAGAATGCATTTTGTTTTTACAGCCAGCTCCATTTGCTAATATTTATTTATTTGTTTGTTTTACTAATATCTATGGGAATGAAGGTTGGTTATCTGCTGTTACCATATGAAACATCCGTGCGGCTTTCTCGTGCAATGGAGTGCATTAACATTCCAGGCGGGTGGATGTCTTAGCGAATCTCTCAATCCACATAATTATTTTGTTCATATCCACACTCTTGAAACGGACTTGGTAGATAAGGCTAAGAAATACAAAAGAATCGATTTATTTACGTGAGATTATTTTAAGCTTGCTGGAAGCAGCAGAGAGATCCCTGGGGAAGAAATGAGAGGCAGCTGGGAAACTTGTGCCTCTCGTCTTCAAGCAGTTCCTAGAGGTTACATATAAGAAGATTAGCAAGCAAAACCAAATTGCCATTGAAAGCTTTCTAATGAATACCATTTTCCATGTTTGTTGGCACAGTGTGACAAGAGCAGAATATGGAATCAGGTTTCTTTACCCCAGAATTATTTACGACATTAACAAATTGTTGGGACAGTTCGTTTACTGAGACATGGGTAGCATTTCCACCATAATTTTAAATGACATCTTTATTTCCCATATCTAAGTTGAAAAATGAAAGGGAAAGAGAGACAGAGAGAAAATAAAGATAACTCTTAATGGATGGAATGTTACTAGATACTAAATTTGCCCTTAATATTTTATTTTACAAAAAAACATGTAGTGCCTACCATTGCATATGTTTCTTTTATATCAGCATTTTCTTCTGTTTACCAATATAACATATTGTCCAAAAATAGGTTTTCCAAATTATCATTTATTTGCTTCTCAGCAGAATAACGAAAATAGAGGCAGGCAATAAGTGTGTGAAAATTGCACTCAATAAAATAACCGACAATGATGTATTTTTAGGTAGAGTGGGTTCTCAGAGTGATAGCTATGTAATCTATTGTCACTCATTTGTCAGTTCAGTAAATATGGTAATCGCTTTTACTGTAAGGCATTGGATTACCAGATTAATGGTGTCCTGAGAATACTTCACATGGGTTTGGAAGGTGATGAGAGAGACACAGCAGTGAGCTCCTGGCCATCTGCTCCGTCTCCTGACTGTTGCCATGTCTGGAGCACCACTGTGGTCTCAGCACCACAAAGGCAGGGGTGAGTGTATAAAACACACACACACACACACACACACACACACACACAAACAGCTACCCATGTGCCAACCCACAGAAGCCCTCCTTTCTAGTCTGACATTGACAACTGGATGCACATGACTTCCAGCAAGTCCCTACATTTTCACTTTAGCTGGGGCATTGGGACCACTAGATGTCTTGTTGCATCCCTCAAGTTTAACCTCAACTATCACAGGCTCTGAGATCCATAAACAGGAGGTACCTGCTCTTAGGGTTACTGTCATGGTTTGATCCAGGTGTCCCCCACAAACAAATGAATGTGATCCTCAGCTGATGGCAGTTTGGGTTTTACAACCTTGATGAAGCTGTGTTGTTGGGGGTGGGTTTATGGGGGTTATAAGCCAGATTCCCCTTGCCAGTATTTGGCACACCTTCCTGCCGCTGTTTGCAGTGCTGTGGCAGAGGTGATGTCCAGCCCTCTGCTCATGCCATCGTTTTCTCTGCCAGAATGGAGTCTCCCCTCGAGTCCTTAAGCCAAATAAACCCATTCCTCCACAAGCTGCTTTTGTTTGGGTTCTTTCTGAGCAGTAACTAGAAAGCTGACTGCAACAGTTTTGGTACCAGGACGTGGGGTCATCTGTTGCTGCTAGAACCCTCATCTTGTGGCTTTGGTCTTTGGAAGTGATCTGCAGGAGGAATGTGGAAGGATTTGAAATCTCAGCCTAAGAGATGCCTCACAGTGTTGTGAGTACAGCTTCATGGACCATTCTGGTCAGAGTTACAGGACCTGAATATAGTGAGAACTATGGACTGAGGTTTGGCTTACACGGGTGAAAAAGAACTTGGTCAGGACTGTGCCAGAGGCAGTTTGCGTGAGAGGCTTGCTGCATTCTGCCTGCCTGTGTCCTGGGAACCTGTGCAGGGTTGTGTTACGTAAAGATGGACTGGTGTGAGCAGATGGAGATGGCACAGAAAGAAAGATCTTTGGGTCAAAACTGCTGCCTGTTCACCGGCAATTGTTTGAGAGATGACAAACATTGAGATTGGGCCAGCTGGTCTTCATTGGAACAAAAGGAATAATGCGGACTCTTTGAAGTAAGGGGCCTGAATGCTTTGATCCCCCCTGGATTAACAAGTTGGTAGCCCACCTGGTTCTGTGGAATAGAGATTGGTTAGAAAGAGAGGGTCATTGGATTTGCAACACAGTTTTGTTTTTGAAAAATGGCCATCGGCGTGTGAAGCAGGTGTGCAAGGTTGACTGCATGGAGCCGATGGGGCCATGAGAATGAACTGTGGGTTGCAATGGAGACCCAGTGAATTCCAGGACTATGGATGGGTGCCAAGGCGAGCTGCCAGTACTGGATGACGTTTTCCCGGACTGTGAGTAGCCGAGCTGGAGGGGCGGAATTGAATCTCCAAGAGACTTGTGTTATTGGTTAAGAATCATTGAGCTTGGAGTTAGAGATT
>PVHP010036798.1:0-17712 GCA_004024765.1 Zapus hudsonius
TTTAAAAATTCAAATCACCCAAAGGCATCCAAGATGAAGTTGAAAGCTGGAATAAGCCATATAAATATTGGAAATCTGTTTAAAGATTTGTTGTTATCAAAAACCATCAGAACAGATGGTTGCCTGCTGAATATTATTAGACATTTAAAAAGCTGATGATTCCAATGTTACCTAAACTCTTTGAGACACAGGAAAATATGCAGAAATCTTTACTTACGTTTTGGAGAACATTAACTCACTTGAACTTTTAGAAAAAAAGACCTTGAGAGTTCCAAGTCAGTCTAAATTTTAGTACAAAATGGACATAAAATATTAATATCTATCAGAATTTCATAAGAACAATAGATGTTTAGCAAAATAATATTTTAAATCCTTATAAAGACTATTTAGATGGCCTATTAACAAATAGTGGTTGAAATACCTCATTATAGCAATGGATTATGCTACTAGATACTAAAACCAAAATAAAAAACAGGAGATGCTTGAAAGAATTTTGAGATCAGTTTTTGTAAAGAAAAGACCATTCTGGAATGAGATAGATAAGACATGTTTCGTGGTTATGATTTAATGTCATTAAAAATAATGTGAGGCACAGACCATGGTCCCAGAAGCAGATGGAAGCAAATCCAGGTGAGATCCAGCCCTCATCAAAGTGACAGGAAGAGAAACCCCAAGGCTTAGCACTGTTCAAGGCATTTCTATCAAATCAAGGCAGGGCTCAGAGAGCCTTGCAAACACAGTCAAGGAAAAGATATGATCACTGCTGTCACGGCTGTCCAGTAGACACCGAGGAGACTCAAAACTCATCATAGTTAGAAAACAAATCTGTGGGGAGCGAAATACTAGAGATATCTACCATAACCCCCAAGGCTCAGGGAACTTGACAGAAGAGAAGGCAGAAAGGATTTATGCTCCACAGGGTGCTTAGGGAGACTTTGTGTCACTGTCCTCCTGAGGTGATCTGACTGATGCATTCAGGACCCTACAATGGTTATGGAAACCCACAGGGACCTACAAGGTTCTGAGCCTGTCAGCACTTTGACAGGGAGGACAGAGGCCCCAAGGATCAAGATGACAAAATAAAGCCTGGCGTGGTGGCTAATGCCTTTAATCCCAGCACTCCTGAGGCAGAGGTAGGAGGATCACCATGAGTTCAAGGCCACCCTGAGAATACATAGTGAATTCCAGGTCAGCCTGGGCTAGAGCAAGACCCTACTCCAAAAAAAAAAAAAAAATGACAAAATAGAGGAAGGACTACCCTAAAAAAGGAAGGTTCTCAGGGGATGTGGGCCAGAGGACAGGGGGCAAAGGAAGTAAAGGCACATGTTCAAATTATCACACATTTGCAATTAAAAAACATTATGTCACCTTCCACCCATATACTCAAAATTTTAATCAGAAAATGGCAGTGTCAAAGAGGATATATGGAGAGTATAAAATAAAAATTACAAAACAAAATTACATGATAAAAAATGTGAGAAATGTACTATATAAGATTAGAATATAAAATAAACATATTTTATCTATTCCAAGAAGCTAGTAGTTGTCAAAAGAGAAATATCTTCTTATGAATAGAAATAATATAAGCCCAATTATTTTTATTGTAGTGATTTGAATATTTAGTTATAGTTTTACTTGTAATTATGAAATTATATATATATATATATATATATATATATATATATATATATATTGTCCATAATGAATTACATTATTTAGTGGACAATGAATTGTTATCCCTAATTCCCCAATGCCCCCCTCCCCATCCCCAATCAGCTGGATATCCTCCTCCGTGGGCCCCCGGATCAGTCCTTGTGGCAGGGGACCATGGATAGCCTAGTAATCAGCCCGGTCCTCCTGGTCCAAGTGTATTGTTACTGAAGGGTGCCATGCTTCTGGATAGTCTCCCCCACCACGGCTCTCACAATCTTTCCGCCCCCTCTTCCACTCAGTCCCCTGACTCGTGGTGGGTGAGTATTAAGGCTGCTTTAATGTTGTGAGCTTAGGGGTCTTTGTGTCGAAAATTGTTGGTTTCTGTCAACCTGGCTTATCCTGTGTTGATTGAATGGCTGTGGCTGTGGGTCCCTTGTTCATCCTATCATTCTCTGTGGGGTTCCATATGGATCCTCCACAATATTACTCTGGTGACTCATCTCTTGCCAGGATCTCAGTTATCTGCCTAAGGTCAGATGGTAGGATTAGATGGGCCACAGCTCTCTCGCTGTATCCTGAAAAAATACAAACACAATCTCCATCAGAGAGTGAGATCCGTACAGGTTAATAAATACACACAATTCTGGATTATCTAGATTCTATTTTTAGTAGCCTCCCAATCAATCGCTCCCATAGTGCATATTTTCTTGTGAGCCCAAGAGTACAGGATCCGGTGCCTATTGCCCTGAATCCCTAGTTCCAGTCAAGGGCTCCCCCTCACTAAGTGGAATATTTGGCCGAATCTAAAAGCTGTTGATTGTCTCCCCCAGGCCCAGGTTTCTCCATTGCACGAGGGCTCCTTTCTTGGTTCACTGTTCTCTCCCAGGAGGAGGTGTGATCAGCCTACTCTTGGCCCAGACTGTGTTTCATGCCAGTGGTCTCTGTTTACCCCAGCTGTTGTTGATCAGCTTCCCATGGCAGGTTGTGCAGTGCCTTCCAGCACTGCACTAACAGATATCTGAGGGCTGGTTACCATTCTGGACCTTGAAGGGTCTCTCGATGCTGATTTGTGGTTTCTTCAGCAATAGGCTTTGGCCTCAGGCCTGGGGAGGGCACTCAGGAGCTTTGACAGAATTCTGTCTTGTTTCCTCTGGCACTTCCCTAAGGCTTGTCTCACCTTATCTTGATTTTTCTTTGAAGGAAAGTTTTGGGGCTTGCATTGAATTTTCTGAATTCTTTTTGCTAGAAATTTTTCTATATGTTAATGTTCCTACTGCTCAGATCTTAGAAGGATGGTTTCTGTATGAACACACACATCTCACCACAGATAAGCCTCAATCTCTGGAAAAGTGAGGAGCAAATGCTTCCTGAGTGGTTATTAAGTGTCTCATGGCATCCTCAGTGCTGCAGGAGTTTTTATATACTCCTGGTCATACCAGGGAAAGTCAACATTATCATCTCCATTCTACAGATGATAACATGAAGATTTGAGTCATGCATCGGAAGGTCTAACCCAGTTTAGACTGAGAGATTCTTAAATATGGGCAGAAATACTGAAAATTGGAGGTCTGTCACCCACAGAGAATGATCAGAGTAAAAAGAGAAGAAAGTAAGAGATCAGAATGAAAGTACTGAATATATTTATCAGGAGAAGGGAAGGGAAGAAGCAGAGGAGGATAGATATGTATCTCCAGAATAAAGATCTATTAACTTTCTTATTTGAATCACCAAATTCTGCTGCAAGCCCCAGTTTGCTGACATGGAAACCTGATCACAACAAACTTCTTAACATTTAAATGAATGAGATAAATTGAAAATCAATTTTTCTTATTCAGTGTTTATTGTGTATGAGTGCCTTGATTTAGCAATGACCCTTTCTTTCTGTTATACAATAAAACCAAGCTTTAAAACTAGTTTTCTTTCTGATTTTATTCATTTCAGTGAAGAATTCATTGAGGGCTTTCAAGGGGAAAATAAAATTTAATATGAAATTTATAAATGAAAATGACAAAAAAAAGAATAGTGATATTTTATAGACTTGAAACATGACCATTAATTAAACCTTTATACAGTCTGACTCAACAATTTCAAGAAAAAATTATGGGAGGTTAGCTAAAAAAATTGCTCCTAGCTATTTTTGGGCAATTTAGAAACCTTATCAGAACTCAAGGCCAAACAAACAAAAAAAAACCAAAACAACAAAAACAAAACAAAACAAGACAAAACATAAAAGATCCATTCTACCAATAATAAATAATAGGCATGAAGTGACAGCATTACATTTACTCAGGAAGTCCTCAAATGACAAACTAATTAAAGCTTGTCAGGTATCTGAGATGAAGGATGGGGACCTGCCAGCATACCTCCTTTTCTCTTTCTTGTGACCCCACTGAGATCACAAAGGACAAGCTTTGTTTTCACATCATTAGGGAAGAAGGCCAGCCAAAGCAGTAAATCTAATCAGTGATTTTCCTTCTGTTCTCAACACAAATCCTCTAGGTCCTTGTGACTCAGGCATCCTGGTTTGGGGGTACTCTTGCCATGAGGTTTATTTTCCCAGCCCAGGACTTGTGTCTTTGTCTTTCCTTGTTTCTCTTCTTATATTTCATGTTTCTGGGGTTCAGAGCTTAATATTGCTTCTTTCCTTCCTTCTGCATCTTCTTCCAGGATGATTCTTCCCATTCCAAGGGCTATGAAGGGTCATAAGGATGCTCCCAGCTTCAGCCCCTCTTTTCTGTGAGATGAGCTCTGCTCCCACATCTAAGGTCCTAGGATACTGTTTTCCCAGAACTCACCACCTCTCTTCAGTGTTGCTACCAATATCCTGGTTCCAAATCTCCATATTGTTTTCACCATGACCAATGCTGACACATTAAAAATAATGTGCCAACTCTGTCTGCCTCTTAGCCTAAGCCTATATCCACTTTTTATACAAGAGGCAGATGGAGATTTAGAAACAATGTATCTCATCCTAAAACATTTACCTTATCAAAGAAGCATTAGGGTTGGTTGCATGCAAGGATATACTTATCACTTAAACCTTTCTCATGACTCTCATTCCGCCATTCATGAGCATGCCCAAGCCCGGAGCTCTCCACAGATGTCTTGGCCAGTGATGGTGTGGTAGTTTGAATCATGTCCCCCAATATAATTTATTATAATTGTGTTTATTAAATTGTTAATTGTCTCCAGGCTTCTGGCTGGAGGAAGTGTCACTTTGGCCTAGCCTCCTGGGGACTTGCCCTTTCTAAAATGGGTGCAAAATACTAGGGATACATATGCAAAAGAAAAGCCGGAACCCCAGGTCTGGCAGTTCTGCAATTTGTGAATTACAGTGTTTCAGTGGGCTTGCTTGCTTGCTTCTGGAGGTGCTGTCTCTTTTTGCTTGCTTCTGTGAAAGGGAGCTAGCCTTTTCCTTAACACCCCCTGGGTCTGTTACTTCAATAAATACTTTCTTCCCCATAATCGTGCCTGGTTTGGAGATTCATCCCATCGACTTGTGGCTGATTACAACAAATGGTACTCCTTTTACTTGACCTAATCCCTTGCATTTTTTCAGCAACTACATATAATTGTCTGATATCACAGAGACAAAATCCTTTTCTGGAGTCTTCCCTTCCTTCCCTCCTTTCCTTCCTGCTCTCCTTTCTCCTCCTTCTCCCCTCCCACCTTGTTCTTTCTTCTTTGCCTCCTCAACTACTTTCTGTATTCCAGGAGAGTTTTTCTTAGAGCCATGTTTCTGAGTGGTTTGATTTTCCCTGACTTCTCCCCAGGCTGGAATGCTCCATGGAAATGGAGATGAATCATTACACAGATATCTTCTATTACTGGATCACAGAAAATGCTTGGTAAATATTTATTGAAGGATTCAATAAATAAAATCTCCAAAAATGTACAATATGGATATTTTCCTTGGCCCACTTCCATCTTATAAAAGTACCTGGTATTAACAGGAATTATATGTTTATCATGTTTCTTTCGTGAAGACATTGGCAAGTTCTAAATATATTTCTTTTTATAATTATTATTTATTTATTTCAGAAAGACCTAGAGAGTAGAGAGAGAGAGAAATAGAATATGAAAATGGGAGCACCAGGACCTCTTACTGGTATAATCTCCAGATGCATGTGCCACTTTGAGCATTTGGCTTTAGGTGGGAATTGGGCAATTGAACCCCGAGCAGGCAGGTTTTGCAAGCAAGTGTCTTGAACTGCCGAGCCATCTCCTCAGTCCTGGATAACTTTACTATTGTTTTTGTGTGATTTTTAAGGATGAGAATGCTCATTAGCTTTTTAGGATAAAGAGCTAATAGCAAATTTGATGCTGAAATTTGATTTGGGTATCAACTTTTAATACCCAAAAACCAAATTATTATATTGTTGTAATTTCATATATTTTATCTTTTCATGTATTCCTCTATCTTTGTGAGAGAAAGCATTAGTTACAATATATTACACTCATGTATATGTTTGTACACTCATAAGAAAAATAACCAATAAACTTTCACAGTACCTATAAGTAATCTATAATAAGTTTGCTTGGCCTTTTATTGAACATAAATTTTCTTTTCAATAATTATTGGTCAAAGGCATTTATACATAATAACTACAGTTGTAAAAATGATCTTCATTAAAGTTTCTTGAGCAGAAGAGGGGGTGGAAAGATTGTAAGAGCCATGGTGGAGGAGAATGTCCAGAGACATGGCTCCCCTCAGTAACAACATACAAAGGGGGATGGAACCAGGTTGACTCCTGGGCTATCCAAAACCTCCTACCCCATGGACTGATCCAGACTGCCCACGGAGGAGGATACCCAGCTGATTGAGAACAAGGAAGAGGGAAATCAGGGAAGAAATGAGCAAATAATGTGTTGGGGACACCACCACATTATTTGCTCATTCAGTGTATCTAATTATGGATAATAAAGAAAAAAGAAAAGAAATATTACAAACTTCTGTATGTTTTATACTGGAATACATAGAGCGAGTCTATACACAGCCATTTCTACTTCTGTACTGCTTGGCTGACGACACACATATACCCCTTCATAACCTCCTGACCATGACTCCAGGCTTACAAATACCAATTTAAATTCCAGGTAAAGGTGAATTTCAGAAAACACATCTTATAATAGCAGAATTATAAATATACAATATCTGAGACATTGTGTTATTTAACAAAATGTTCTTATCACATTATTAGGCTTAGGAAAACTGTTATTTTAATGTCAGCTGTTTTTATCCTTTGGGATCCCAAGATTATTGATAGTTTTTGCTCTACCATATTTTAGGCCTGGAAAAGTAAGAGTAAAAAAAATGTACTTGATTTTTAAATGCTTTCATGCAGCATTTGAGTTAAAAATAAAAAGAAAAGAGTGTGGAATACTTGAATCTGATGCTATTACAAAATATAGCTATTATTATAAATGCACTACGGGACCCTGTGGTAATCGCTGAGATGGTAATTTTATACTCAACTGCAGTTTTCAATGGCTTACTTAACACGAATTCCCAATTCATACTGTTGTCTGAAATGTTTTCAGCTTGTTTTCATTCCCTGGGGGAATTTTATAAAGAGATTAGACATAAATTCCTCTAGCTGATTTATTTAAGCACGGTAACATAATTTTCTCCCACCTAATCCAACTCTTATAAATTTTGTAATATTTTTATGAGGTGTATACTTTTAAATGACTTCAAGGCTTTATCTTTCACATCAATACCTTTCCCAGAAAGAACATTCAATAAAATGTTAAAGATTTGAAATAGAATCATTATGGAATATTAATATTTCAGTTGTAGATAATGCTTTATTTCATATGACTATCATGCCACATAATTAGAATACTATTAAAGGATGCAGAATTTTGCTAATTTTCTCTTGCTAACTGTCACTCTTTGCCAATGGGCAGTGAGTAGAATTCATGACTCTTTTTTTGTTGTTGTTTGTTTTTAGTGATAGGAATGTCTTTTATTTTATTTATTTATTTTTAAATATTTTATTTATTCATTTATTTGAGAGACAGAGTGAGAGAAAGTTGCAGAGAAGGAGAGAGAGAGAGAGAGAGAGAGAGAGAGAGAGAGAGAGAGAGAGAGAGAGAGAGAATGGGCGCCTCTAGCCACTGCAAACTTTACATGGGCACTGGGGAATTGAACTCAGGTCCCTCTGCCTTGCAAGCAAACACCTTAACCACTAAGCCATCTCTTCAGCCCATCTTTTATTTTTTAAATATTTATTTTTTTTATTAAGTAAAAACTTTGTTTGGACAAATCATGTGTTGGTCGTGTTTTCCTCCTCCCTGCCCCCATTCCACTGAGGGCCCTCCTCAGTGGGGCTGCTGGCATTTACTCTGGAGTTATGGTTTATGAGTTAGGGTTAGGGTTATCAGTTGTGAGAGCAACCATCAGTCATTGGGGCGGGTTTGGGTGAGGCAATGCCTCCTTCCCACCTGTGGCTCCTGCTATCTTTCTACCCCCTCTTCTGCAATGCTCCTTGATTCTCAGCAGGTGTGTTATACGTCTCCTTTAGTGTTAAGCTCTCATCAACTTCTGGATTTCTTCTTTGATCTATTTTGAGCATCTATGGTCATCACACTGGTGCAGACTGTCAGGCTCACTTAGACAGCAGCACTCTTGCTTAACTCAGCAATTCCTATGTGGTTTCACTAGGACCCTGACTGATGTCTGAGAGGTGGCTCATCTCATGATAGGGATTCAGCAACTTTCTTTGTCATGTTGATAGTTTTTTTTTTTTTTTTTTTTTTTTTTTTTTTTTTTGGTTTTTCTAGGTGAGGTCTCTGTCTAGCCCAGGCTGTCCTGGAATTCACTATGGAGTCTCAGGCTGGTCTCTACTCATGGCCATCCATCTACCTAAGACCCCCAAGTGCTGGGATTAAAGGCGTGCACCACCACACCTGACCATATCAATTGATTTTAATTTTTCACAGTTTTCACTTGGTTCCGTAAAAGAAAAACATTCTTTAAAAGAGTTTGAACAGCATAGGTTAAAGGAGATAAGTTTAGAAAATTGAGAGGAATTTTGGTGGTTGTAGCCTCTCTTTTAGCCAGACTAGTGGGAGCTTCTCACTGGTGAACATCACCCTTGTCCCCTTAGGATTCTGACTTGGTTCCCAGTACCAATTATGAGTTGCTCACACCAATCAGAAAGCATTGGTTACCCATCTAGGCTGGGTGCCACTATTGCACAGGTGTGTGCTGGTTGATTTCATATATCAAGTTCCTCTGCTTGTTCACAACATTGGTGGCCATTTTCCCCAGCAGCTCATGTATCACTTTTTGGCACTTATATGAGCTACTCATCAGATATTCTCTTCCTTCTAGATTCCAGCATGTGCTCGCTCTCATTGTTCTGTGTCAGAAGCTTATGGCGTCTTCAGTAATATGGAATTGGGATATTTTTTTAAAATTTAAAAAAATATTTTATTTATTAATTTTCAAGCAGAGAGAGAGGGAGGGAGGGAGGGAGAGAGAGAGAGAGAGAGAGAGAGAGAGAGAGAGAGAGAGAGAGAGAGAGAGAGCACACCATGGCCACCACCTTGTGGGTCTGGCTTATGTATGTGGGTCTTGGGGAATTGAACCTGGGGCTTTAGGCACTGGAGGCAAGTGCCTTAACCACTGAGCAATCTCTAAGCCCACTGGGATATTTTTGTATCTCATTTTTATTAGTTATGTTTAGTCCATTATCATCCAGTCTTCACTATTCTTCTGGATTCTCAAAACTATGAGAATTTAATTACTGTAGTTTATGTCTGCCTCCTGGATGCACTATTCAAAGAAGCATATATGTTGAACCATACAAATTTGGGTGATGTTTGATAAATATAGGCATAGATCTTTTTCTGATGTTATTTCAAAAAATTTTACATATAGCCAGGAATAGGTTGCCAGTAGGCTAGTTTATACAAGCAAGAATGTTTGGGGAAAAAAATAACTTCCAAAGTAAGAAATACTTGGTAATAAAATGGGAAAAGGCAGACTTCGTACAGAGTATTTCTGTAGCTATTTCCTTGTTCTTCAGGCTGTCACAGGGACCTGTAAACTGTTTTGACACCTGATTCTGTGTTCTCAGGATTTGTCTCTCAATCCCTTGCATCAGGTTCAGAAATTGACCAACAGATGTACCCGGATCAGGCCCAGAAAAGCTTCCATGTCTGTTCGTGGCCTTTTCACATTAGAAGGCATGATGTAGATGGATTATAAACTAATATTGACATACTGTTAATAACCATTCTAACAATGTGGTCAAATAAGAGCTATGTGATACCATAAGCTGAAAGTGGTGGAAACAAGATGAAATGAGAATAAAACCCCAAATCTTGAGCTTGTACACCCACTTTAAACAGGAAGTGTTTACATAAAGTCAGTTTTTGATCTTATAGCCCAATTCTATTTTGTTGACTTCTGATTTCTGAGCATATTCGTTAGAGCAGCTAGCATTAACTCCACCAACTTCTCTAGTGCTAAAACATAGAACAAAGTGACAGTCTTTTAAGTAAAGTAAAAATTTATTTAGTGTTTAAAAGTCGCCTACTCAAATCATAGGTTACTCTTATCCACAAGCCAGCTCAAGGAATCACCCTGTTGCTCAGAATTTTGTCCCCTATCTCTTCCTTTGGTTTACATTTGTATTTGTGGTTTTGTTTTTGATCACTCATCACTAACATTCATATCCTAGCTCACCAGAAGCGGAAAATTAAAAATTCAGAACATGTGCACATCTTTTAAGAGTAAGCTCTTGATGCCAGGCTCCTGCCTTCTGCTTACATCTCAGTGGTGAGTGCTCAGTCATATATCCAAACCCAGATGTTAGGAATTCATATACCAGATGGTCTCATTGCTTTCAGTGAGGAAAGGCATCATGTACATTGCAGTCTTTTGTGTACATTTCTGAAATTTACTTTTTTATTTATTAAGTAGAAACTTTGTATAAACAAATTATGTGTTGATATCACCTGTTCCTTCCTTCCTGCCCCCATTTCACTGAGGGTCCTCGTCGGCTGGATTGCTGGTATGCACCATGGGGTTGTGTGAGCCAGTCATTGTGAGAGAGGCACAATGTCTCTGGATATTCCCATGAACCCTGGCTCTTCACAATCTTTCTATCCCCTCTTCTGCAAAGTTCCCTGAATTGTGGTGGATGTTTTAAATCTATTTTTTTTTTTTTTTGGTTTTTCAAGGTAGGGTCTTACTCTAGCCTAGGCTGATCTGAAATTCACTATGTAGTCTCAGGGTGGCCTCAAACTCATGGTGATCCTCCTAAGTCTGCCTCCTGAGTGCTGGGACTAAAGGCATGCACCACCACACCCGGCTTTAAATCTATTTTGTTGTTGAATCTCAGCAGCTTCTGGATTTCTGCTTTGATACATTTTGAGTATCCTCAGTGTCTGTCTCCATGGTCCCGGCACAGGTTGTCAGGTTGGCTGTGGAAGCAGCACTCTGGCTCATCATCCAATTGCTCTGTGGTTTCACCTGGGCCCTAGCTGATGTGAGAAGGGTGGTTCATCTCCTGACGTGAGGGTCAACTATCATTTCTGGACTTGTTGGTAGAATTGGGTTGTTCTTAGTTCTGGCTACCTTCTGATAAATAAAAACCGATTATCCAGCATATGTGAGGACCTGATCCTGTGGACCAAGAATCAAGCTTTGGCCATGAAAGCATGGGACACGATAGTCATTTCATGACTATTCAGTTACAGTGTTGATTTCTAGGCAAAAATTATCAGAGTTCAAGAACTGATACGGCTGTGATTGTCACCACAGAGTTTAGAACTTTTCTTAATTCACTTGTGTGAATTACTACTCCAGGGACATACTTGTAACCTAAGCTGCAAGAAAATCATTCTATGGTACCTGTGTACAAGTTCTCCTACCTCCAGAAACAGCCTTGACATGGCCTCATGCATCTGTGGTATGACTGATTTTTTTTTCTCGTGAAGAGATTTATTAATTTAATATAGTTCATAGCCTCAAATGAGAAGGGTATATGAAATTGAATTATCTGACTATTAAAGCTCATTTTGTTCTTTGTCTACCTTTGATTGAAAAATTCCCCAATTTGAATGAATGAAGGATATTCTCCAATTCTCTCATTGGACAGGAATTTCTAAAGGAAATGAAGGTGGGTATGTGCCCAAAATCTGAGGCTGGTAGAACAGTGTCACCGCAAAGAGGAGGGAGGTGGGCACTTTTTTCACAACTTAATTTTCAAGTAGGAAGAGCTTTCTAGGATATGTTTTGTCTGCTGTTCTCTGGTGTTTTTATAAGCCTCAACTTGTTGAGTAATGTCATTTGCCCACAGTGGAGAGTTGGTATTTCAAACATTCTGTCGTTGGAGTAAGTAGTGGTGAACTGTGATTATGA
The DNA here is from genome assembly GCA_004024765.1 of Zapus hudsonius. Classification (NCBI taxonomy): domain Eukaryota; kingdom Metazoa; phylum Chordata; class Mammalia; order Rodentia; family Dipodidae; genus Zapus; species Zapus hudsonius. The sequence continues at coordinate 12,032 of PVHP010036798.1, forward strand.
CTCAATTTTATTAAATGGCACCTATATTTCAGTGAAATGGTAATGCCATGCCTACTTCCTGTTTGCTCGTCTTCCTGCACCACTTCTACCTCAGTCCATTCTTTTCACAGGAGGTATTTAATCCACTGATATATGTCCCCAGCCAATAGCTCAGTTCTTTAAAGTAGGAATGAATCCTTACTGGAGCTCAGATCCTGATGAGTGATGTTCCTCTCATTTTCCCAAACACAGGTACCCCCCTCATTATAGCTGATGTTCAGAGAAAGACGATGGGGAGATGACGAAGTTAGGATGATGAAGTGTGAACAAAGTTGGTTGATGGTTTGAGGCCATCCTAAGCCAGTTACTCTGTGGAAGGCCTATTCCTCTAGGAATAGGCCAATTCCTTTATTGTTTTGTTTGTTTGCTTCTTTTCTTTTTCAACTGAGACTCTAACTCTAGCCCAAGTGGCCTGGGAACTTACTCTGATAGCCCCAGGCTGGCTTTAAACTCTTGGAGATCCTCCTACCTCAGCTTCCTGAGTGCTCAGATTAAAGGCATGCACCACCATTCCCCTAACTCCACCGATACATATGTGACCCTTGGGAAATTAATCCGTTTTGTGTTTTTCTTTTTTTATTATAAAATGAAAGTAGTAATATGTATTTACTCTTCATTTCCTTCCTGGGACAAAAATATTTCTTTAAAATGGTTCAGATATACAGTCATTATAACCCTACCACTCAGAAGGCTGAGGCAGAAGGGTCACCAGGATTTTAAGAGTAGCTCAGACTGCGTAGAAAGACTTGTTTCAAACAAAACAACATAACACAGATCCAATTCATAAGTTTAATAAAATTATTAAACTTATGCACCTGGTAGAATTTTCTAGAATGTATGGAGTGCCTACACCAAAATTCATGTTATAGTCCTGAATTTGAATACCTAAGATTCTTCCTTTCAGATTTATTCTGTCTCTAAATTCCAGTTGAAAAAAATAAGTCAATGGTAAGGACTGGTTACAATCTACTATGAAAGCAAGCTAGACATGTGTGATTCCCCCTTTGCTTGGGAGCGGTAGCCATGCTAAACTAAAACAGAGATAGACAAGACTGTATCTGTATCCAGCCCTGGTTTTGCTAGAGACATGCGCATCTCCAGTCGTGCAACTTGGACAAATGATATGAACTTCAAACAGTGTGTCGCTTCTGTAAGTTATCCAGGGAAACAAAGTCCGCTAAGAATAGCATAGCGTCCAGTCATGAAAAGCAAGACCGCTTTGGCACCCCAGCGTCATGGGGCAAGCAGAACAGAAGCCAGATACAGTAGCACTTATGATTTTTTTTTCAAATAAGCCCCCCTTAACGTATCAGTTAAGCAATTTACAGGGCACACCATGATTATTTTTATTCATTTTAGGAGGTGTGGGAATATAGCCTCATGCCATTGTTTGATAATGAAACAATAAACCTGAATGAAAAAGAAAAAACATTGGGTGGTAGTTTCAAATTATAAGCATACGGGTAGAAATCATTTAATTTGATGATTTGGCATGAATGGAAGCCAAGTTATGAAACATCAGATCATCTTAAAGAACAGCACAAAAACTAAAGAGCCAGCAAAAGGAGTGATCCAAAGTTGTGGGGAAGTGTGAAGGATTTTGGTACATGGTAAAGAAACACAACACATGTAGTGTTACATTGAAAGGGAGAGTAGTTCAGAGCATTTTTATTTGAACCATTAAAGATGATGTCAGCTTAAATTAAAAACAGTATAAATGAGGAAGTTAGACATACAGAGAAAAAGAAGGAGACATCAAAATTGAGGTGGGGCAGGGTTTGGTGGCCCACACCTTTAATCCCAGCAGTGGGGAGGCAGAGGTATGAGGATTCCTAGGAGTTCAAGGCCAGCCTTAGACTACATAGTGAATTCCAGGTAGGCCTGAGCAAGAGCAAGACTCTACCTTGAGAAACCAAAACAATGATTAAAAAATAATAATAATAAAAAATAAAACTGAGGTGGTAGGGGAGACAAAAAAAAGTAATGGGGGAGAGAATTATGGCCAAATTATAGTATATTACCATATTAAAAATATCTATAAAATTTAAAAAGTTCATCCTGAAGGCTTTTTTTCAGTTTAGGCCTTTGACTAGTTCACCACCCCTCTCTTATTCTCAGCAATATCTTTCTCTGACTTTTGAATTTGTTTACCCAGCAGGGCAGCTGCTTTTTTTGTGCAGATTCTGAAACTAGGAAAAGTAACTCTTGGATTCTTTTATAACCCAGGAGTGAATCCACTGCCTTTTCCACTCTCTGTGCCTTTGAGGGTCCCATGGTTGCTCCTGCTGACAGGAGCTAATTGGTGTTTTTCTTGATCAGCAAAAAAAAAAAAAACAGCAATACATGAGGATTTAGCATGGCCTGAACAAAGGACAGAGCAGAGGTGAATGAGGAATCAGCATCATATGCGTGAGAAACAAAAAACTTTGGCTCCTAGTCTTTAAGCTTTTATTCAAAGGAGTGGATTTAGGGGCAGAACTGGTGAATGTTGTTGACTCTAACTACACACAGACACCATTCACAATGCTGTCATTCTGAGCTCACCTATCACTTTCAACATTTCTGATGGGAATTCGCTACTTTTAACATCTATTGCTTTCAGAGGTTGTTAGTATATCTCAATGCACTGGGTCGAAGTACAACCAGATCACTGAAGAAACAGGGCATAGATAGAGCATAGCTTAAGTTCTCAGCATATCCTATTCCTTGTCCACATTCAACATCTGTGCTGTCAGGGCATCAAATCTGGTTAGATTGCTCGAAGCAGGATGATTAGCTGCCAGATTAATTTTGGGGCTGGAATCTAGCAGAAAAAGCATTTTACAGAAATAGTCTCGGAAAAGTTCTTTGTAAGGTCCATAAGAATTCCCACAGTGCATTCTCATAGTTCATTCCCATATTTCATCCCCATATTTTGTTCTCATAGTTCATTCCAACATTTCTTCATAATAAATCAGTAAATCCATCAGAATTGAAGGTCTGAAAGTTGCCCCATTAGAGCAAATATTTCCTGTCATTATGGAAAACCCATGTTGTAATCAGCCTTCTTGTTGCTGGCAGAACACATCAAACCAAAAGCAGCTGATGGGAGGAAAGGGCTTATTTTGGCTTATAGACTCACAGGGAAACTCCATGATGGCAGGGAAAATGATGGCATGGGCAGAGGCTGGACATCACCTCCTGGCCACCATAAGGTGGACAGCAGCAGCAGGAGAGTGTGCCAGACACTGTTAAGGGGAAGCTGACTAGAACCCCATAAGCCTTCCCCTAACAAAAACACCTCCAACAAGGTTCCAATTCCAAAGTTTTCATCAGCTGCGGATCAAACATTCAGAACCCATAAGTTTATGGGGGACACCACAACCACAACCCCTGAGCTGGAGTGGCTTTCCAAAGGGAGGCTTCTTTTGTTCTCATGAGTAGGTCAGCAATGTAGCTGAGCAGAGTCAGGACTCAAAATCACAGATCCACCTCTGTGCCTGGGGTCTCATCCTCAAGGTCACAATGTCTTCGTCTAGTGTGATGTTCTACAGAAACTTCCAGTGAAAGAGAAAGGGACTTCACCTCCTATTCAGAATCTTTCCCTCCCTCCCTCCCTCCTTCCTTTTTCCCTCCCTCCCTCTCTCCCTCCCTTCCTCCCTCCCTTCCTTCCTTCCATCTTTCTTTCTTTTTCTTTTTATTCTAGCTAAGAATAAACTACAAGTAGAAAGAAAGCAAAAACTCAGAAAGCCTAACAGGATCACGATTCCTAAAACAAGTTCTATTTTTTTCTTTTCAAGAATTTATAATTTACAGTGCCTAGATTTCACATCTGGGGTGATTTTAAAGTTAGTATCTATACCCTGCCCATTACATAATAGAGTAATTCAGAGTGGATGCATTGCAGTGTTAGCCTCCAGAATATAAAGGAATCTCTTAGGCCTTCATAAATGTTTTGCCTCGTCTTGTGTGTGCTGGAGGCAGATCAAGAAGGCAAGGACATTTGACACTTCCTTTTTTACTCTTTTTTTTTTTTTGCCCATGGATGTGTGTCTTTATGTTCATGCTTATAGAGTTCCATTGATCGATGCCACTTTAAATGAATTTCCAATATGTTACCTTTTCCTAGAGGACTCCTTTTTCTTTTTCTGTCATTTAGCCTTTACTTGGGAGGTTCTGAAAAAGAAAATAATTCTACCATTTATACTCATTGAGAGTTTGTTGAATTGATTTTTTTAAGGGAATGATATTTTGTAGTTATTTGACAGAAATAGCTTAGGTCTAAAACTTAGTGATAAAAATGCACTTAAACTTCTCAAAAATGGGATTATGGTTCAACACACCTGTCTTATTCTTCTATATCATAAAGATGAATTATACCTTTGTGTGCTAATAGTGAGTGAGTTATTTTATTACTGCCTATTCATGTAGACACATAATCAATCTCATTGTACCGAGTGGGTATGGATATTGAGTTATTTCCAGAAGACATTTATTAATGTATTCAGGTTTGAACAGTGAATTAAGCACATTTGTAAAAACTATAGCAAGAGATAATTAAGCTTTAATGCCTGATTTGTAGTATTTTAATTAATCATATATTAATCTGAAGTTCTATTCCAACTAAAATTCATGACAATAAGAACTTGAATTTCATCTTTCCCTTTCATGCCATTTTTAAAAATCATGGATTTTTTTTTCTCCTTGTTTGAGAAGTTAGTGGTTTAAATCATTAGAAATAAATGAACTAGTTTATCCATTATCCTTACATGTTTTTAAACTTGCTTAGATTTTTATTTATGTTCACCACCTTTCCTGTTTGTATCTATCTATCTATCTATCTATCTATCTATCTATCTATCTATCTATCTATCTATCTGGGAATAATAATGTTCCTCATTAATGTTCAAGGTGAATTTAAACTCTTGTTGTAGCGAATAATCATTAGCTATATAATATTTATTCTTTTTTTAAAACAATATTCCATTTACTTTTTAATGTATATTCTTCCCTACAATTTCTGCTTTTGTTAAAAAAGTAAAAAATAAAAAAATACTTTTTTCTATTAAAGATAATGGATGCAAGAATTCAAGTAGCCATATTACCAAGTTAAGTGACCAAAAAGTATTGACATAATCTGAATATATATGCAGGCACAATTTGTAGAGGGTAGGTTTGCTTTTATAAAACAAGTCATAGTGATTTAATTCCTGAACTGTCCTAAGTTTGTATTGATCATTTATTCCAATTAGGCCAGTGAAGTCGCAGAGGGGAGGGGAAGATTTACCCATGCTCACTAGGTCATCACCTTGAGTAAAAAGTTGCATATAAATCCTTGCCTTACCACCGAGCATCAAATATTTCATGTGATATGGAACCCCCAAGGGGGAAAGAGCATGCAGTTTAATAACATAATGGCTATATATAGAAATTATCCTAAATTTTAAACTATGTTTTTCTTGGATATAGCCTCATCTGAGGACTGAGCATGAGGTAATAAACCCATATGATAGTATTTTTTTTTACATTTTAATTGACATTTTTGTTGACATATTAGTGTACACATATCTGGAAATTTGTGTGAATAATTGTGAAGCACAATATAGGGTGATACATCAGAATAAATCCTGTTTCTATCTCCTTAAATATCATTTATTTCTGTT
>PVHP010036799.1:0-16785 GCA_004024765.1 Zapus hudsonius
AAATGAAGGACCTTGAGTGGAATGTGTGTGAGCTCCTGTGACTATGCTGACACAATAGGTTAGTTGTCTGGAACACCTTCTAGGAAGTAAGACTTGTAATGCTGTGTATCCACCTAGAGACTGAGCCCTTTGAGAGGAGGTCACTCTTGCAAAAGCATCAATACCTTCAGCATAGGTAAGTGAGGCTCAGACAATTTTCACAGCTGGGAAGTTCCAAAGTCACAAGCCTGCGCACATTGGGAGCGCCTGTCCCAGCTGTAGAGAGAAGGAAAGAAGCAGATTGCCTAAAATCTGACATCTACTACTTGTCCCTTACATGTCCAACACAGACTGGACCTAACTCTAAAACTCTCCATTCTTTTCACCCTCCCCTTGCCATACTCTACCTAAGCTTTCCTTTCTCCCCCACATTCTCTTTTAATGATTACCTTTCCAAAGTCCATCTGTAAAGTCACATCATTGGAAGACATCTGAAATGAACACTCCCATGGTTCTTTATTACTACCATTTCACTTTTTAAAACCATGTACACCTGGTTTCTCTACTGTCTAGATACTGGAGAACTGTGTTTGACGTAAAGATGTATAAACTGTCTCCAAAGTATAACTGTGTCCTACACATCTTTGTGTTTCTACAAGTCACAACTGGCAGTGAAAAAATAAGTATGTCCTTATAATAACACTGGACTGCAAAACTTCTTCCACTTATGTTTGATATACATCTGGGGGATGTGAGGTTTCAGAAGTAGACCTTGAAGTAATGTTCACTTTTTATTAGGATAGGATATCCACTAGCCTTCCTTTCACTAGGATAGGCTGTCCAGTATACTCCTTATACTACCTATAATCCCTTATCATTGAGACAATCATTCTTAAATTGAAAAGAATAACCTTTTAAGTTATATATGGAAAGAAGGGATGACCTTGATAATGATAAATGGCTTTGAAAAGAGCATCAGTGTCTTTCAGTGCATCTATGACAGTGCATCCAGCAAGAGGCATTCCTCTATGCTGTAGCTGTTTCCAGTGTGGGAAGAAAAGGAAGACCAGAAAGAAGATCTCAGAGAAAGGAGCATGCTCTTAAGTGTGTGGAGAAACATTGCTCCTTAGTGGATCTAGAACTTACCATAGAAAGCCACAGTTCTGGGAAAGTGCTGCTTTCCTCTGAGCTTAGTTCTTCCTCAATCTGACTGTTTTCTTGTTTCTGCCTTTGGACCTTATGGCTTACAGTCCATCCTTGAAGACAATTCAAGTCCTATTATCAGAGCCACATTTCAGTAGTGAATATTCATATTGTGTATCCAGTGTTCTAAGCCTTCCTTTCTTCAAGCCAAGCAGAACTAAGAGGATAATTTCCAAAGAAAATGGTGTTCATAGTGTTATTTCCTCTTTCTTGAATATCTGTGTCAGAATGATTATCATCTTCACTTTATTTTATGACAGGGCCTGTAACAGACACTAGTGAGAGGGAACTGGGAGGGTCAGGATTGGTCTTTGTAGGGACAATGGATGGGGCACAGTCTCTGCTATCCTATGCACAGCAGAGAAGGATCTGGCACACTGTCAGACTGTTTCCATATGATATTGAAGATCATGTCATAGATAAACCATCAGTGCTGTGAGACCCCCAATAAAGCTAATTTAGTCCAGTCTGGGTTTTAGAGAAAGTTCTTTAGAAAAAAAAAGTTCACAGGCATTGAGGCTGAAATGACCAAATATCCAGGAGAAGACAGCCAGGAATGGAGACAATAGGAGCTTAGATTTTGGCATAAGAAAATAGGATAGCAGCAGTGAGTAGAGATGCTCTGGTTATTCCTGAAGTGCCATATACTACCTAGAGAATGTGAGAGGAGAAGGCGAGGAAGCATGTTTATGTACTTGGGTATGGAGTATGCTCTAATACTTATGATACAGTTCTTTTCTGGGAAATTAGAATTCTCCTTCAATGGTCAATGATTTTAGCTATTATTTTTACTTCAATGAGTGAAAAGAACAGGCATTAATAAACATAATGACCAGAAATATTATGAATAGTTTTCTTTCCAGAAGAGCATATTATAAATATGTATTGTGTTTTCTCAAAAATTCATATTTAAACTTAATCCTCTTTGGGGTGGTTGTGAGATACAGGGACTTTTGGGGAGAAGGGCTAAGGCATTTCAGTTCCAGCCTCAGAATCAATTCATTCCCTTATAGAAGAGGCTTCAGAGAAAATGTGTCACCTTTTGTCCTTCCACCATATGAGGTCACAGCCTTCCTCCCTTTCTGAAGATGTTACAAGGTGCTGTATTGGAAGCAGCTGTAGGGAAGCTATCAAACCCACCAGTGCCATGTTCTTGGACTTTGTAGCTGGTAAAACTGTAATAACTCTCCAGGGTCAGGTATTTTGTTATAGTAGTGATAATGGACTAAAATATTATAGTTATTTATAATAGATAGAACATTGCTTCAGATTTGGAGGTTTTCTGTCTAGAGATGCTTTTTTGCTTCCCCTACCCAATGCATGTTTGATTCATATTATAGCATCTGCTAAAGGTGCAGACTTACATTTCAGAAGAGTTGAGTATCATGACTTATTTATATTTTTAAAGCAAACTTTTCTTGATAATTTGCAATTTAAGATAGCATTTAGGTTGCATAAACTCTGACTGTGTAGGAAGGGAAATTTGTGAATTATACAAAAAGTCTACTTTTCTACTAGTCACCATGTTTAATATGTCACCTCCTATGAAGTATATTCTGCATAATCCAGGAATGGTGCTTGAGCTCATGAGCCTAAAGTTGTACTAAGAAGGATGGTGTAGTTAACTTCTCTCATTGCTGTATAGGAAGAACCAAACCAAAAGTGGCTGATGGGAGAAATGGGTTGATTTTGGCTTATGGACATTAGAGGAAACTCCAGCATGGTAGGGAAAATGATGGCATGAGCAGAGCTCTGGGTGGCCATCATCTCCCGGCCAACATCAGGTAGACAACAGCAAAAGGAGACTTGCCAAACACTGGCAAGAGGAAGCTGGCTATAACACCCATAAGCCTGCCTCCAGCAACATACCTCCAAGAGGTTCCAAAATTGCCATCAGCTGGGAATCAAGCATTCAGAACCCATACATTTGTGGGGGACACCTGGATCAAACCATCACAGATGGGAATTTTAGAACTCACAGTACTAGTTATTGTAGTAAATATAACAGCATTAAAATATTACCTTTTTGAAAACTTTATCATAATATAGTTAAGAATATAAATGTATATACTACTAGAAAGATAGCCTTCAATGCTGAGTAAACTCTGTACTGTGAGCTGTGTTCCACCTTCCAGAGTCCATATTTCCTTCTTGTGTCTTAACATTTCAATATCCTTTGTAGGATCACACCTCTCCTGTTTTTCTTCCATTGGAAGTTTGTTTTGAGCATTCTTCTATATTGCAGGCACTTTCGGAGGCTCCATATTGATAGCCATAGTTCATTCGTAAGCTGGGATGGGATCTATGAAGAAGAAAGTGCCTGTTTATTATACAATTTGAAATGGCAAAATGTACTTTTGAGTTTCCTAATGAACATATCTGTCACCAAAACAGACAGACTAGAGAAAATTATACTCACAAAAGTCAAGAAAATTTGATCTTTAAAGTTATGTCCAGCAGTAGTTTCCTTTCTTCCACAAAAGATTCGGTTGAGTTGTCTGTTACTCATTACAATAGTCAATCATTCCAGAGAAATAGAGCCAATGGGATACATCCACAGAGAAAAGAAGGGAAACATACTTATTTTAAGGAATTTCCTCGTGCCATTATTGGGGCTATCAAGTTGAAAATTCAGAAAAGGTGATGTTGCTGTCTTGAGTCCAAAGACTGGAGGATTAATTTCCTCCTTCATGGGAGATTTCAGTCTTTTCTCTAAGGCTTCAGCTGATTGAATGAGCCCTCACTTCCTCACCAAGGCATTAAAGGTTACCTGTCTTACTCAGATGATTTAAATGTTAATCACATAAAAGATAACCTCATAGCAGCATTATCTGAACTGATGTCTGATCAACAAGTGAGTACTGCAGCTAAGTTACTATACCTGGCCCAGGCATTCAACTTATAATTGAAGGAATAGCTTAATGTTAGGGAGAAATTAGTAATGACTAAAGTACACCTTCTGGGTTAGAAGTTCAGGTTATCAAGGCCCAAGACTTGTTGAAAGGCTTTTGGCTTGGAGAATATTCATTACTGAATCCGCAAGAAGACATTTCTAGAACATTTTTATCATACTTTCACACCTGGTGCCCTATCTCCTCTACAGCTGACTGTTCTTCAATCAGCCCAAGTTCAGAATGTTGCACCTGGATTGACAAATATGACTTCACACAAGGCCTGTGCCCTTGGAGTTACATGCTACTTCATAGAAGATTTCTGCATGACATTTTCAAGTGCAACTCACCTGAACTCATAAAAGTCAGGTGTAAATTGAGAGTGGATTTACACCTAAGCCTTTTTAGTGGATTTTGGTATATTTTGGGAACTGACATTTATAAAATAACCCAGTTGCTCTTAGAATCTCTCCCCTACTCACTCCAAAGTGTGTGTGTATGAGGGTATGTGTAATGTTGGAGATGGTAGGTTTGGTTCTAAATAACTAGTTCAGAATATTTCTGGTGATTTCAAACATCTTGTTTGCTGGTCCTTTTTACAGTGGAAGTGACCAATACATGAATCCAGTGATGTCAGCTGGGTGGCCTCCCAGGCAGGAGTTGGGCTCTGTTGGAATCCCACTTCTTGCCTGAAGATGTCAATAGTTATGTGGCTTGACCTTCCAGGCTACTTCTTCAACAGTAATGTGTTGATTATTATAATTTTAGACATGGTTGGTGTTCTGCAGCTGAATCCCTGCTCAAATTCATCCATGCAGACTTCTGCCATGGGTGAGTTGAAGCAGATGATGCTTCCTCTCCAACTGCCACAGCAAACAGATGGAATGCAAGCTGCTTTTGATTCAATATCTCTGAGCAGGAGCTCACCCTTGTGTCTACCCCAGCTACTCTGCTGTCACAGTGTGCTACTGGGCCTTGGAGCAATTCTAGCATGAGGATTAGATGTGGTAGCTATAGTCCTGCAAAACTTCAGCTAGAAATCTAGTGCATATGTGAAATCTGTTGCAGTCACAGAGTCATTATGAGATTATTGTATTCAAAGGCAAAATTAGAAATGAATTGGCTAGCGAGATGGCTCACTGGGTAAAAAAATGCTTGTCATATGAGCATGAAGAAGTTGGTTCAGATCTCCACACTCTAGTTAAAAGACAGGTACAATGACACCTACCTGTGAGCTCTGAGCTGGCCAAGTGGGGACAGAACGATCCCTGGGACTTGCTGGCTGGCTGACTAATTCAGTAAAATCAGTTAGCTCTAGTTTTAACATAAGAATATCTCACAATAAATGGTGGAGACAATAGCAAGGACATGGACATGGAATCAACCTGGATGCCCATCACCAGATGACTATAGAGTGTGTGTGTGTGTGTGTGTGTGTGTGTGTGTGTGTGTGTGTGTACACAATGGAATTTTACTCAGCTCTAAAGAAAAATGAGACTCAGAAAAACTGGGAAATTTGAAGGAAAATGGATCTAAAAAGAATTCTTTTTTTTTATATATATTTATTGTCCATAATGTGTTACATTATTTAGTGGGCAAACCATGCGTTGTTATCCCGAATTCCCAATTCCCCCCCTCCCCATCCCTGATCAGTTGTATATCCTCCTCTGTGGGCTGTCTGTATTTCTTTTGAGTTACCGTAACTCAGCCCCAAACCACGTGATCTTTCTCATTTGTGAATCCTAGCTTATAATATAAATGCATGTGTATAAATGGTGCAGAAACCTAGGTAAAAACCTAAAAAGCTAGAAAGGTGACCCAGAGAGGGTAAAATAAATGAGGAGGAAAGAGAGAGAGGGAAGGGGAAATAGAAGCATGTGATATATTAACAGAAATTGAGAGATACACGAGGGAAATAGAAAGGCCAGAGATATAGGGGGTGACTCAGTTAAGACAAATGGTGCTTTAAAATGCCATAATGATACATTAGACTAAAATAAAATAAAAAATGTGTTGGAGAGAAACTGAGGAAGATACCTGGCATCAATATCTGACCCACACTGCATGCATGGGTACTTGTACACGTGTTTCCCCCCCCCTACACACATGCACACATACAACACACCCACAAACACAGGAAAACAAATTAGCAATGATAATCATACACAAATATCTTTCAGGTTTCCCAATTCTAGAGAAAATAAGCCTGTGATCCAGAACTCAGTCACACAGTTTACCAGCAGAGATGTACAAGAATTCCAGGTGCTCTTGAGGCCCCCAAATCATCCTATTAACAGAGAGTGACCACATTGCCAGAACATGGTAAATCCAGAGGTTTTCATCATTTTTAAATAATTAACCAAGATGAATCTTGGAGGCTCTTTGACCACCTATATTTATTCTATCTTACTTTTTATATTCTCAGAAGGAGAGACTCTTGATGTATTTCTGCCTGGTAGAAATATTCATTTATAAGTTGGTTTGAAATTAATCTGTCATCTGATTCACTGAGATATAGTTAAAATAAATTCACTTAGAAGAAAAAGGGGGAGAGTGTTATCATCTACATGGATCAGTTCCAGGAGTTTGATTCAGTTTTGTTATTAGTTTTCCCTACAGCATGAGATATTCAATTAAACCTCCCTCAAATTGGCCATAAATTTCAATGAAAATGAACAAAGTTCCATTTAGCAAACAATTTCTGTCACAGAATCTAATAATACAGCACAATAAGAATGTGCCTCACCTACGCACCAAAATTAATGTGGATTGTACTTGTGATTTGTATCTGTGTGTTTGCTTAAAGTAGGTACTGTATGTCCACACAATATGTGGGATTTTTTTTACAAACACAATCTCTCTCTCTCTCTCTCTCTCTCTCTCTCTCTCTCTCTCTCTCTCTCTCTCTGTGTGTGTGTGTGTGTGTGTGTGTGTGTGTGTGTGTGTGTGTGTGTGTGTGTCCTGGGCTCTGTACAGGGGCTCTGTGCATGCTAGTCAAACACTGAACTCCTGACACACACACACACACACACACACACACACACACACACACACACAGCTGTAGCACAAGAGTATATTATCACAACATTTTCACACTGATCTGGTGGTATAGTAAATGAATTCTTACAAAGTGCTATATGCACATTTTTCTCTATGAAATAGAGCTAATGGTATCTCATGCTCATTCTCCTATTTTCACCAGAATCATATAAAACATCATTATAGCCTTTGCTTGGGGTCTTCCTCATCGCTCCAAACACTCAATATTATGGAGTAGATGCATTTAGGAATAACCCACTCTGAAAAAGTCATCTTGTTTGCATTGAGCTGGAATGATTATTGGCACGATCTGTGTGCAGGCAGTGAGAGATAAATCAGATACAGATGGTCCGTTTTTGTAACTTCTGGTCTAGTACATGAGATAAGGCAGAAAGGAGGGAAAAGACATGCTGTGAATAACACAGCAGGAACCATAAGCATTGCAAATGCTAAGACAAGGATGCTTCACCCCAGAGTAGGATATCATTGATGAAATGGCATTGGGACTGAAGAGTATTCTGAAAATGCACTTATCCAAATTCCCTTCTGCTTTTTTCTTTTTTCAAATGGCTTGAGGCAGAGCAAGGAATGAAGGTCTGAGGCGGGGAAGGACATCCGTAGCATGGAGTAGACACAGTGATTGGATCCTCCATCCCACCTCAAGCTTCACAGGTGATATAACTGGGGCCATGAAGCTTGGTTAACTTCCTAAACACGCTGGAGTTTCAGCCCTGACTTTCTGAGCCCTTTTGTTTAATGGTTCTTTTCAGAATTCCTTGGATTAGGATTGTTAGGATATGAACAAGTGTAGCTGACTCTGGACAATTTAAGCAGAAAAGGAATTCTTTGAAAAGTTAGCAGGCATTTCCACAAACAATGAAGAACTCGGAAACTCAGACTCAGATGACAGCAGGCACCATGAAAGATGTGGGCAATCTTGAAATGGACAGAGTGCTCAAGGATGACGTAGCCAACAGAATTAATGGGCTTTACACCTTGGTCATTATTCCATCCCTGTTTTTTCATAGGATCCACAATCTTAGAATATCTGATTAGCTTAGTCTAAATGATATGCAAGGTGACACTTTGCTAGTAGAAGGCTATGTCTTAATTTATACCCCACTGTGAAAGGACTCATAAGTGAAACAGAAATGCCACCAAACACACCAGGATGATCCTGGGACAGATCATATGTGGTTGAGTAGAAGTAGATGTCAATTAAAAAGTAAAGCCACAATAAAATACATAGTTATATGGATAATGGAACAAATGATTTTGTAGGTCTGAATTTAACAAGGTGACATATAATATTTTCTCGGTCGTGCTTAAAGTGGGACGAGTACATTCTAAATGTTCAAGCAGATATAATGAGCTTTAATAAGTCACAGCTTGTTGTTTCACCTTGTGCCCTCTAGCACGCAGATCCTCAGACTCAATTTGACAGAGGTGGAGTGTAGAAGATGCCCTCTGTTAACGTGTGAGAACAATGATAGGATTTACCCCCAGGTTTAAAGTGTTCCAGGACAGCATTTGGGTGAGTTCTCTCCAGAAAGAAAAAAAAAGTAGTGTAATTAATGTTACCTGAAAGCTAAAGCATATATACATACGCGTGCACGCGCGCGCACGCACACACACACACACACACACACACACACACACACACACACACACTCATACAGACCTTTGACCTTTCAGTGAAAATGCTTGTTTGGAAAGAGCGTTAAAGATATAATGTGTTTTCCAGCACAAATTGACTGCTGGAAGATGTTATGAAGCCATTAGGGATTTCGTTTATAGTTGATTCCATACGCAGCAATCTCTTGCCTGTCTTCCCAAAGGAAATATACTAAAATAGATTTCACCTGCAAACCCCGTGATCTTGGCTAAAACAGCTTTTCTCACTGCCCTCAGCAATGCTCTATTGGTGGTTCTTGTAGTTTTTACTGGCAACCAGAGAATTAGTATTCTAGGCATTTTACCTGTATTATCTCACTCACGTCTCAAGCCACCATGAGATAGCTATTTTGACATGAGGAAACAGGTCCTGGGAAGACTTAGTAAAGTGCTTAAGATAACCCAATATTTATCTCTTTTAGCACATCACTCTCTGCATGGTTACTTTCTGCATTAAACTAGCAGCACTTTACGAGCAGAAGTGGTTTTTAATTTATACTTATGTCATGTGTGCCTAATATATGGCCTTGTACATAGCTCAGGTTCAATAAGCACTTATATAAATAAGTATGATAGTGATATGGGAATTTTGTCATTCCTCACCAATGCACCAATATAAAATGCTAATGCACCGATAATTTTGGACTGTCTCTGTATTCTTTTCTTGTGAAATCTAATAATGAAATGCACAACCAAAAGATAAGATTCAGAAAGATTCATCATCACTTAGAGCTTTAAGGAGGGAAAGCTTTAAACGAAGGGGAGCTTAATGGAAGGAAGACAGAGCTCTTGTACAAGAAGGCAAGACGGCATTTGAGAAGCCACAAGCTAAAGAGAAGGAAAGGAGGCAAAGCTGGAAAGAAGGAAAAATTCTTGCCCAAGAAGGTTAAGAGGGGGTTGGAGAAGCCCACCTGGAGACTTAGCTTGGGCTGGCTGGTTAAAATTCTGGGGCATTTAGGGAGTGGAAGGACTCCCAAAGGTGGCACGGATCAGGGAAGACCAGGTCCTCCTGATGTTCTTGACCTATAGAAACGTGTAATAATCTAGATTTCCCCCTATAGGCCAAGGACAATTTCTGCATTTAACCAAGAGAAAGCTATTTGCTTTGGGGTCCTTTCACCCCTAAGCTCCCTAGACAACAATATAAGTATGTGTATGTATCACTGAATATAATAGTGTAATGAAAGGGGAAAGGCACCTAGAATTTTATAATTTCTTTATGGCTTTTATACCCATTAGCTTGCTTGATTTTTATTTATTTATTTATTTATTTATTTATTTATTTATTTATAAATATGAATTTATTGTCCATAATGAGTTACATTATTTAGTGGGCAAACCATGAGTTGTTATCCCAAATTCCCAAATTCCCCCCTCCCCCTCCCTGATCAGTTGGATATCCTCCTCCGTGGGCTGTCTGAATACATTCTATTGGAAGACATTTTTGTTCTTGTAATTTGAATTAAAATCTCCAAGAAGTTGTAACTTGCCAATTGAAAAACACGATTGTATTAGTTCTTAATTACAAAGAGTTTGGTGCACAGCAAGTTCTTCAGTCAATTTTAGTATGTACAAGTTATAGAAAAATAATTTTATTGTCACAGACTCATCATAAGAGTCTAAAAAATATAAGTAAAGCCTTGAAATACTAAATTTAGACATTGGATTAAAGAGATAGCTCAGTGGTCAAAGGCACTTGCTTGCAAAGCCTGCCAGCTGGGGTTCAATTCCTCAGCCAACTGTATAAAGCTAGATGAAAAAGAGGCACAAACATCTGGAGTTCCTTTGCAAGAGGTCCTGCTGGGCCCATATTCACTGTCCCTCCCTCTTTCCTCCTCTCTCCCTCTCTCTGTATCTCTCTGTTTGCAAATAAAAATAAAAATATTATTTAAACACATAAACTCTGAATGAAAGAAGAAAACAAAATAACTATTCATGGCTGATGAGCTGCTGGCTGTGTGTAATATGGGGAAGGTGGAGGTTTCATTGAAAATGAAAAAAAAATCTGTACCTGACTGTTATTCAGGCCATCTACCTGTGGTTATTTGTTTTCATGAGTCATAGCAAAATATTACCTGCATAATCTCAATGGGTGAATACTAATATATATTTCTGTGAACTTTTTTCCATATTTGATAACTTTCACAATGAAATCAATGTTCATGAAACTAAAGAGTATTCAGACTTGTTCTAACTGACTAGTTTGAAATACTGGCTGTCCCAGAAGAACATTAGGCAAATCCTCAAGCTCTATACCTCAGTTTGTTCATCTTTAAAATAACTCATACTGCCCTGAATTACTATGTAGCCCAGGCTGACCTCAAATTTCTGATTCTCTTGCCTCCACATCCAAAGGGATCAGGTAGAGGCACACACAATGAAACCATATCTGCTTGAAACTTCTTAAAAAATTAAAGTCTGAATTTTCACAAATATGACTGAATTTTATGAGCTAAAATTATTACAAGACTACAACCTACCTAAGGAGTTTTGGAATAATCTAGTAAATTATGTTTCAATTTGATTTTTCATAAAGTCATTTAGAAAGAGTAGGATTTAAAAAAAAACTAAACCTTAAGTGTTTTACATAATATTAGTCTATCATTTTTGCTTTTTTGGGATGCTGAGAAAATAAAAATTTGAAATGAATAATTTGTATCTGGCACAAAAGTTGGTCAAACACATTATCTCTAAAAATTTCCCACACACAAAGTTGCAATAAATTAATCTCATATTTACTATTGACTTGAAAATTCATAACATTAACTTAAAACACAAAAGTTTCATCTATACTACTATCTTAAAAATAATATTAAGAAAATATCTTCAGTCACTCTTGATGTTATGTCACTGTTAAATAGGAAATGAGACTTACAAACAGTCATTTATATCTAAATATTTTATGAAAAATACCCAGTGTTTTTACATATAACGTTTATAGAAAATCACTGATATTGCTCCAAGTATTTGCAATTATGTGTGGAGTAGTAGCAGGGTAACCCACTGGACACTACCTGTTATTAGAAGGGACAGGTTGGAATTTTAGATTTAGGTTATTTCCAGCTGCTCTCTGAAAGCTTTGAGAGATGAGTGCTAACCTGTAGTGACAAAAACGGAGAGGTTTTAATGAAGGAGCCAACTGGTAAGTGCCAGAGGTTACAGCACTATGGCTTGAGGTCCCATGCTACAAACATTTAAAATGTGAAATCTGAGTATCTTCTTGGACCTCTACCCAGACCCAGACCATGGAATACTACACACACAAATACACATGCACACACACAGATGATAGTATTCGTCAGTATGAAAACATCACTATACTATTCTATACTATGATGAAGTTAAAAACATTCTTCTTTTTTTCTTATTATCCATAATTACATATATTGTATGAGCAAATCTTATGATGGTAACCCCATTACCCTTCTCTCTGTCCATTGGGACCCTCCTCTTGGGCATCCTGGATCAGTCCATGGGGTAGTGGGTTATAAATAGCACAGGAGGTAGCCAGGTGCCCCCCCCTTTGTATATTGTTGTTGAAGGGGTGATGTCTCTGGATATTCTCCCCCACCATGGCTCTTAAAGTCTTATCTTTTGTGTGTGATGTGTATAGGGGGAGGGGGCAAGTGCATAGAAGCTTGTTGAGACCAGAGGAAAACATTCACTTGCTAGTCCTTACCTCTCTCCTCATTTGAGGCCGGTTCTCTTCTCTTTTCATTCTCACTGGTGACATAGTAAGCTTCTGAGCTCCCGGAAATTCCCCTGTCTCTGCCTCCTATCTGCCATTCTGCAGCTGGGATTACAGAAACTTGCCACAGCCCCTGGATATTTACCTAGGTCTTGAGATAAAAATGGGATATTCAGGCTTGAGTAGCAAGTGGTGCCTCCACTGAACCATGTGCCCAGCCATAAAATGGAGTGTTAATATGGAAATAATAGACAGATGATAGAAGGATAAAGATAAGCAAAATACCCTAATAGGACACTATATATATATATATATATATATACTTCCTGTTTGATAATGTACTGCAGAAAGGGGTTTTTATATCTTAATGGTTGTTACTAGTTTCTTCTTCAAGATAAAATGATAGTATATCTCCTTGAGATATCATCTAGGACACCCTGCCCAACTCCTAGTGAACTGAAATTGCTGAGAATGTAAAAGGTGAGTTTTAAGCCAAATCATCACAAATTTGGGCTTAACATTTGAGGACAATGTGGCCAAAATGCATATTGCATTTACAGTAGACAAAATATAAATTTTATTACTATATTCTTAGGAATGCATGCATAGTTTCAGTTTTTGTTATTTTTTAAGTCTGAAAAGGGAGCCTGGTGTGTTGGTTGAGACATCTCTTCAATCCTAGCATTGAGAGACTGAGGCAGAAGGTTGCCCAGAATTCATGTCCACTCTTGTTGTTTGAATGTATGCCCCCTATAGCCTCAGATATTTTTTATTAAGGTTAAATGTACTGCTTACATATCTAGCAGCCTGGTGGAGGGATCGTGACATTGGGGTGGATCAGAATTCCAGCCCAAAAGTATAGAGAGCAGTGTGAGCTCTGGCAGGTGTGCGCTTGCTGCTCTTTGGTGTTTGCTGGTGGGTGGTGAATTCTCTCAGCTTGGATTTGTGAAAGGGGCCAGCTTCTTCCACCATTGATGGAACTTCCCCTGGATCTATAAGCCTGAAATGAATCCTATCCCTCCCATGAACTATGTCTGGTTTGGATATTCATCCCAGCATTGTGGAAATGTCTACTACAACCACTCTGGGCTGTATAGCAAATACCAGGCCAAGCATGGTAACATAATTTAAGCATATTCAGAAAAAAAGCATAACAAAAGAAAAACCTTGAAATTTACACTCATTATGGTGTCAGCAGATGCAGGTTTTTGGAATCCCACTCTCATGATCATAATTTGATTGGAGAGGGTACAACATGTACACCAGGGGTTTCTAAAGCTCCCCCGGGTGTTTGTATAGAGAATGGGACCTGCTGGAGCTCAGTCCCAACAACCACAGCAGGCTTATATAGCTCCCTGAGGCCAGACTTCTACTATGTTATGAAGCCAGACTTCTTTCCAGTTCTGTGGAAATCAACAAATTCAGCTCTTTAAAATATTTTTAATAATTAGTTATTGAAGATGCATAATGTGTAATTCCCAAATATCATGAATGGCTACAACCCACTTGTGTTAACATGCTTAATCATAAATCGAAAGGTTCAGTAAGCTTTCTTCTAGGCAAGGCACTGATGGAAAGCAAATCACCAGCACAAGCACTAATACTTGGCCCATGGCATAATTAGAACCCACAGTGAGCACATGGAAGACACACTGTTGAAATGTCTTGTACATGTGACAGTGTGTCACAATCACATAGGTCTCATGCGATGAATTGTGGTGTCTGCTTGTGTAGGATGTGAGCATTTTTTACTTAATATCTTTATTACGAGTAAGTATATACATTATATGAGCAAATCTTGAGAAGGTGTCCCCATTTCCCTCCTCTCTGACCCCTACCCACTGGGGTCCTTCATGGGTACACATACTGGATCTGTCCATAGATTAGGGGTTTATAAACTGCTCCAGAGGTAGCCAGTTTTTCTGTTTTTTTTTTCCTCCCCCTTTGTGCATTGTTGCTGGGGGTGGGCGATATCTCTTCATAGTCCCTCCCACCATGGCTATAACATTGTTTCCACCCCCTCTTCTGTTCAGTTCCTAATCACCACAGCAAGTCTGATAACAAACATAAGGTCAATGGAGACAGACACAAATGATACCCAACACAGCCCAGGGCAAAGGTCCAGAGATACTTAAGATCTCAATAATAAAGCAGACTTAAAACTCACCCACCATGAACATGGTTTTGTTGTGGGGACTTGGATGGTAGTCAGACCTCAGAAAACTCCACATAATACATTATGTAAAAGCATCCATCCTGTTGAGCTGTGGACAAGGCAGTTTACAGATGCTCATCTTGGCTAGACACAAAGAGTAATTGGAGAGGAAAAAGAAAAAAAAAGCAGTCAGGAATACTTTTAATTGTGTATTGTTGTGGCAATTTTGTTCTGGCTTTTGTTGTATTTTAATAGTGACAGCTGCTCCCAGGATTCGTTGTTTCTGTAACTAGTGCAATTTCCTTTTCCTGAAAGCTCTATGTAGTTGTAACCTGCTCTTTTGTTTTCCTGGTTTGACTAAGGAAATTAATGTTTTTTGTGTGTTGCTAGATGGATAAAAGACAAACATTAAAAGGTGTCAATTGCATTCACTTTCTAATATGAAGAAAGCATCCAATCATATGGTCTGTCTTCTACTCATTTTAGATATGATTTTATTTTTCGGTCAGGCATGGGCTGGTCACAAATTAATTAAATGCTCCGTTTCTTTTACCTAATTGAGGCTATTTCAATCTCTGATGAATAATTTTATCAGGTTTATGGCAAAGGAAAATGTTTTCTGTGTGACTATGTAGAAACACCCTGAGCAGCTCTTTTGCTATTTGCTTGTGGCAAAGGCTTCCCAGACACACATTTGGGAGTTGCTTCCTCTTGAAGAAGGCAAATCTCTTCCTTTTTAAACCTACAACATGAAAATGTACTTGACCAACCCCAAGCTTCACAACACAGAAGTGAGTGTTACCCAAAAGGTACAGTGTGCATGAAATCAATTCAGTGGCAGGGTGTGCACTAGTGCCAGATGTGAGACCAGTGAGGCATTGAATGCAGGAATGGTCAATACACCTGAAGAAGAGTTCTGGTATTTTTTGAATGAACTTGTTGAGGCTGTGACCTTCAGAGTCATTATTAGTGCTTGATGATTTTTTTTTTCAGACAAAGCAGTGCCATTTAGATCTAGAGGGTTTTAGGCCCAGATACCCAGATATGGCCAGGTACAGAAGGCAGCATGTGGAGCTCGCCAGACAGATCATAAATTGAACGAGACAAAGATTCCACTCAGGCCTTTGGAGAATCCTGCCCGTCCAAAGCTCTCATTACTTCCTGACTTCCAGCAAGTTCTAGTCTCATACAAAAGTCAGTCGAGTTTTATAAGTCTTAGTTTTGTTTTTTTTAAAGAGGAACATTGAACTTGGATTTTATAATGTTTGAAATTAATTTTTAAAATAGGGAAGCAAACACCATGTAGAATAGATACTTTGGGGCCAGAGTTATCAGAAGATTTTTCACCTGGTCTTTTCCTGATTCTCCAACTCTTCTATAAGGAAGACAGGAGTGGGAGCACATTGTGCAGCACTGGAGGGAGTTTAGGAAGATGTCAGGTTGCTAAGTGCAGGAAGAGGGTGTCCATACATGCTGCTCTCCAAACTATGAATACTAGCCTCAGAGAGCATTGGCATGGCGGAAAGAGAATTAGGCCTTCTCTATCACAATTCACCTGCTAGAGAACTTGTCACTGAGGGCTGAGTATCGGTCTAGTAACAGGCAAGAATTATACTAAATCACAGAACTCAAAAGAACTCTTGAGAATGTATAGATTTGTGTGCTAAGGACAAGGAAAGTAAGTAATGCATACTTCCCTTCACTAGCTAGAGACTAGTAGAACCTATTGCTCAGCTGTGTTTGGTACAAAGATTTTTTTTTTTCAAGAACACGAATCCTCGGTCATCTCTTCAACTCTTCCTTCTTTGTATTAGAAATTTTAATAATGTTATTTATGGTGTAGTTCATCAGAAGCCTGCATGGTTCATCTCTCTGGCTGTTAATGGTAGATGAATCATCAGTCAGCATTTACTAAATTACATAGTCATTAAAATGCAGTTCATAGAGACTACAGAAATACAAAAGGTACTGATCAGTGCAAATGCTTGACACAAAATGGCATATACATTGTTATTTTAATCACTAGTGTAGCTGAATTGCAAAAAATGAAAGAAGTATATCAAAGTAGCTGTTAATAATGTGAAATTATATGTGTTTTTACAACTAGTTTCATGTAAATTATCATATAGCTATATTGATTTCAGTTAAAATACATA
>PVHP010036800.1:0-16929 GCA_004024765.1 Zapus hudsonius
CAAACCTCCAAGTTCATTTCTGAACAGCATATTACTTGTAGTTTTGAATCACACAGCAAAATGAACATTGAAATTTGAATGATAAACAAGCCCTTTATGTGAAAACACCACAGAAAGGATGAAAACTGGGATAATGTTCCCACGATCTAACAAAATCAAAAAAGTAAATCTTTATATACATTGTCATTCTATTTCATTATAGTCTCTAAACAGACTTGAATTATATCAAAACAGTTGTTTTCTTTCTCTTATGACCTCCTAACATGTTAAGCTCCGTAATGTTTCTACAATAAAATTAATGTAAAAATAAACACTAAGTAAAGCCACTTGTTTCACATTTGCTCTTATTTTACAAAAACCATAATATATTTAACTGACATATTCATAATTCTTTTTACATTAGTTCAGGTTGAACATCTCTAAACTGAAAATGCAAACTTTAAAGTATGGTGAGATGTGAAACTTTTCTATGTGCATATATAATTCTCCTTCAAATTAGGGAGCTCTTCAGATGAGCATTGCCCAAATTACTAAGGTGCAGAACATTCCAAACAGTCCAAACAACCATACTTGGATGTTGGCATTTCTCAAATGAATACTAAACCTCTAGTCATATTTTTATTAATTTCTCAAATAATTGTAAATATGGTTTCTAAAAAAGATATTTGTAAGGAGAAAACCATTCATAGTCATATGATCTTTCCCCATCATACAAGTTCATCTGAAGCCTCAATAAACAAAAAAGAATGGAAGATTAACCTTAGTTTTTGTAGTGTTTTTGAGAGATGGAGAAAGTAATAATAATAAAATGGATATTTTTGAAATATTATTCAGCCTTGAAGTTTTAAACATTACATTAACAAATATTCGGTAACTAATGACAAAAAACATAAAAGTAGAAAAAAAGTGTTGTAGTCAGTCACACGCTCCCTTGGGATGAACCTCAAGACCAGGCATGGTTATGAGAGGAAAGGATTTATTGAAGCTACAGATCCAGGGGAAGTTCCATAAAGGTGAAAGAGGCTGGCCCCCTTCCCCAGGTCCAAGCGGAGAGAGAAACCCTTTACCAACACCATGAACACAATAGCAAACAAGCATGGGGGCCAAGGAGAGAATTTCTTTCCCTTTATATAAACCCTTTCCCAGACTTAATGGCTTCCTGAGTCTCTGGAATTTCCTCTCTGTATTCCCCACAGAGGAAGCGATGTTAATTTCCAACTTCCCTGAGCTTCCTTACATCCTGCCCCCTGATGAGAGGGCTGCCTTCCTGTGAACAGCTTCAGAGACTCACCCAACATATTTAAAAGGATCAAGTTGACAACCAAACCTAGCCATCACAGATAGGAAAGAAGGAAGGAAGGAAGAAAGGAAGGAAGGAAGGAAGGAAGGAAGACAAGAAGGAAGAAGTCTTCAATCAAGCTATAAGGTTATAGAAATATATCCTGTCCTTAAAAACATTAGGACTTTCTCTAGCCTGCTAAACTCTTTTTTTTTTTTTCTGAGGATAAACTGTTCTGTCTGGAGTGCTTATCCTACCCTATAATAGGTGATATCTTTCTCTTTGACTTTGTTTCTTAGACCTTTGTGGTAAAGAAATCATTGAATTTATTTACTGAGGAAATAATTAATTAAATAAACCTCTAATTGAATTGTTGCCATTTTGCCTTTACAGAATAAACAGTACTCATGGGAAAAGGTTTAAGAAAGTAATTGATAAAGAATCTGTGGTATTAATTCCTGTGTCTTGCAGAAAAATTCTGGAACTGCAAAACGTATGTTGTATGACACATTCATAATGACATGTTGAAAATATGAGTGTCCTTCATCCTTAGCGTCATGTCAAGAAAAGTGCTCTGAATCCCCATGCATGTGTGTGCAAATGTCCATGTGTTTGCATGTGTAGTTGTGGGTTATGAGGAAGCCCAGAGGATGGCATGGTAAACATGTTCTCTGGCACTATCCACCTTTTTTTTTTAAGAGTGGGGCCATCACTCATCTGAAGCTCTAGAGAAAAGCTTGTCTTGACCTCCCAATTGTGGGGACTGGAAGCACATGCCAGCACAGCCGTCATGGTCTTTATCATCATCACATAGGTTCTGGAGATTGAACTCAGGTTCTTATGCTTCTATGGTTTAGTTGACAGCTCAACCGTGCTGGGATGAATACCAATCACAGTTTTACTACAGGACAGGGTTTATTTTAATCTTATAGATCCAGGAGAAGTTCCATTGATGGTGGAAGAAGCTCCCATTCATAAATCCAAGCAGAGAAAGAAACCACCACTAGCTAGCAATCACAAAAATAAAATAATAAAATAAAATAAAATAGCTAGTATGACTTCAGAGCTCAGACTGCTCTCTGTACCTCTTTGGGCTCAAATCAGATCAGCTCCCAAACACCTTTAGGCCAGATTCCAGGATCCAGTAACCCTCCACCACCACTCCCCGCCCCTCTAGCCAATTGACTAAAGACCCAAGATACAAGCTCAATAAAACACATAAGTCTATGCAGGACATACATTAACATTCAAACCACCACAGATGCAATGCTTTATGTACTGAGGTATCTCCCCAACTCCTCAGAACTTCATTTGACAGATTTTATTGACCTTTCCTCCATCTCTTGATATTTTGGGATTCACAGTGTTTCAAGTGTAATTGGCAGGTTCTAGGTTTTTATCAGAATGACCACTTGGATATGCAGATCAAAATAATATACTTTAATAAAAACATATATTTTAAACTAATCAGGGATTTTTAAATCATGGTTAACATAAAATTACTTATTTTAGATGTGAACTAAAATAATAGTAACCCTTCGTGTGCCTACCAAAAACAAATACAAATAATTTCAAAACACCAATCATTAGAGTTAAATGCCACTTAATGTTAATTGTTGCCATGTATAACTGCTGTAAAAAGAGACCATATAAAGTTTTTTTCACTTAAATATATGTTTATTGTCCATAATGAGTTACATTATTCAGTGGGCAAACAATGAGTTGTTATACCCAATTTCCCAATGCCCCCCATCCCCAATCAGCTGGATATCCTCCTCCATATAAAGTTTTTGAAATCAATAAAGCTGGATAATAGAAAAGCAGACAGCCTTTTACTCTTAAACACTAAAAAATAACAACATGTAACACTTTGCACAAAAGTGGCCTTTACTATTTTATTCTTTTCCTCTTGAGGCTTACAATTGTTTCCCCAAACTTCCTCCCGAGTTTGCTTGTTGTGATTGCGGAGACTAAGCAAAACCTCCTTTTTTATTTTGAACTTTTCCTACATCCTCTTAGCCCTGAAATGACTTCACGAGAATTAGATTATAAGGAGGCCATGCAAAATTATTATTTTCAGGTCTAATGTATATTCACTTAATAAACTCTCTTTTTTCATAAACAGCCTTGCAATCAGTTGTGGGCATTTCTAATTATTCGTTGAATTTAGCTCTTCATTGTAAAAATCTAATAATCATGTACAAATTGGCTCTGAATTCATTTACTATTTTTTTCTAAAACATGTGTCCTTAAATCACAGTTTTCATGTAGGTAAATGTCACAAAGTAGATTTCTTGTCCCCGTCTCCTGGAGACTGAAATTACATATTTTTGGGGAAGTTGTATATATTTTTATTATACTCTTCTTCTTCTAGAAAGGCTGCATATAATTTGACAGATACAAACCTGGGCAACAATGGGAACACTTGGATTCTCATACATATTTTTTCTAATTACCTAAACAAGAAGACATATTATATATATATATATATATATATATATATATATCAAGGACACATCACCACAAAATTAACAAAACAACACACACTACAAACATGATATTAATGGAAACACATGTGTTCGTTTCTTCATAAGTTTCAGAAAATGACAAGCCACATCATGGTTAACATAACTGAGTTAGAACTGTTGAGTTTTGGAAACTACAAAACCAGAAATGTCATTATCCAATTTTTGTGTCTTGAAGCCATGAAAAATTTCTGTGGCTGGGCAAGCCTGTAATCCCAGCATTTGAGGGCTGAGTCAGGATCACAGGCTCCAAACCCATCTCAGCCCCTTAGTGAGACTCTGTCTTAACAAAGAGAGGAGATAAAAAGACTTGCTAAACATATTTGAAAGTAGGTCATGAGACTCCCCTTTCCACAAAGGCTCTGAACTGTGTACCCAAAGGAAAGCAATAGTGGTCTGGACACACCAAGAAAGCTGATGACAGCAGATTCACTATCATCTCCCAGTTTCCATCCAACCACACATTTCTGCTGACTATACACATACACATACACAGGTTACTCCATGACTCTCTTTCTGAAAGCTCTTAGGTCATGTAAAACACTAGTCAAATGAATTTTTTTACGACTTTCCTTTGTTAGTCTGTATTTGTGGTAAGGATGTCAGGGGATGCACTCCCTTCTATTGTACACATAAAGATATCAATCCAAAATTATTGAGAGTGGAGGTGACAGAGAGGGCATAACTTGCGTATAATATACAACCAAATCATAGTGATGACATTATGATAAATGTTTCCAAAATTCCAATAAGCAGTATATATTTCAGGATATATTATATGAGCAAACATTAAAAATAAACCCCAGTATGTGGACTGTATTGTAAATATCAATTGTTTCTGGAAAGATCCAAATATCAGAACCCATATTAACTCAAGTTACTTGTAGTTCTTACCACCAATAAACTAAAGTTTGGGGCTGGGGAGAAAGTGCAGTGGTTAAAGGCATTTGTTTGCAGAGTGACCTAGCCCAGGTTTAATTCCCAAGCAAACCACATAAAGTCAAATGTAGCACCCATCCATATAGACACATGCAAATTAATTAATGAATGAATTAAAATATAACATCTACTTGATTTTACTGAAATGTGTGTATATAATTAATTTATGTACAGAGAACTCAAAAGGAAGAAGTAAAAAACTACTACTTTATTGCATTCGAGATTATTATATGGTTGACTCACCTCCAATAGATTCATAAATTAGGAAAAAAGACAAGATACTTTGTCAAGAAACATGGCATTGCATATTATGGATAACAATAGGGGATGAAACTACTATGGATAAAACATCATATAAATAAATTTTACATTCCAAGAAGGCTATCAGCTCTGGTAAAAATATTGCCATATATCGGAAATATCAGGGTAATAATAAATGATAAAACAATATGACAAAGAAAAATTAGTAAATCTTTTGTTCACATCCTAAATTTTATACTTTAATGCTTTAACCAATCTCTTGTGCATAACTCTTCTCTGAATAATAACTCGCTTTCTCCAAATGTCACAGTATTGAGTTCAAAAAGCGAGTTTCCTTCAGTGCTAACTAGATGTCTATTAATTTTCTCCTTAATTTGAAAAAGTGCATGTTTTTGACATTAGAATATATTTTAATTTCCATTGAAATAAAGTAACTCTAAAATTCTGCCTCTGAGATTAGAAGACTTTGTAAGAATTCTGTAAGAATTTCTGATGTCCAATAGAAAAGCTTGACTTTTTCACCTTTTGGGTTACACCATAGCTTTCAGCTAAGCTTTCCTGATGTGAGTCAAGAAAATATCCTGAACTTTTTATATATGGATGGAATCCTTTGGGCCAATCTACTGTGGAGTGAATGTGTCTTCCTAAAATTCATAATTTAAAATCCTAAATCCAAAAATAATGGGATTAGTAGGTGGACCATTTTTGGTCATGAGGAAAGCCCTCAGGAATATAATTATTAAATTTATAACAGAGGCATGGGAGAGCACCTCCGCTGTTCCACTATGTGAGGATACAGTGTAAAGACAGATTTCCAGAACCTGGAAGTGAGATTCATGTCAGACACTCACTGAATCTGAAAGCATAGACTTCCTGGCTTTAAGAACTGTAGAAAATAGGTGTTGTTAAAGATACACAATCTATGTGTTTAGTTATGTCAGCTGGAATGGAATAACATTCTCTCTCTCTCTCTCTCTCTCTCTCTCTCTCTCTCTTTCTCTCTCTCTCTCTCTCCAGCATTCCATCCAATTTCCCCTTTCTCTTTCTCCTTAATAACAAAGGTTGTAAGGATATAGATTAAATCTGATTCAAGATATTCTTCTGAAACTAATCCAAGAGAATACTTATTTCTGAAATGCCATTAAAATACTTGCATTTATAATACAATTTAAAGAAAGAAACTTTATGCAGGTACTAAAAATTAGTTTTATTCAACTCTAAAATTCAGATTAATATATTTAACGTGTAATTTATAATCTCTGTTTAATAAATTATAAAATATGCAGAATTATCAGTATTAATATACAACAGTATTTTCTACTAAAAAAGAAATATGAAATATTTTTGAGGGGTCTGTGGTTCTCAGCTTATAGTAGTTTACTTTTAGACATGACTCTATTGTTTATTATTTATTTTATTTTTTGTGGTGCTGGGAATCAAATCCAGGGCCTCATACATTCCAGCCTAGATTTCTTACTCAGAGCTAAATATGCTCTTGGTGGTCCTCATTTTTCCCCTTGAGAATAGATGAATTCCCTGGCTCTTATGAGATTCTCTGTAAACCTGAGATGGGGACAAGAATTTATTCTTCCTAAGTGTAGACATTTTTAGGTACCACGACTCGTCCCAAGGGGACTGAATCAGCTGTCAGGGCTTCTACTGTTCACAACTCTGTAGTGTATTTGTGGTTAGGGCTAAGAAAGAAAGAAAGAAAGAAAAAGAACATAGCAATGTAAGCTCTTGTTTAAAATAAGATTCTTAGAAGCAGGGAGGCAAATGATGAAACTATTTCAGGACCCTTAAGAATAGCATTTCTTTCTTTCTTTTGAAATTGTTTGGCTTTCTCCAGTCCTCTCCATTGCACTAAATCTAGTAAGTTTGCTTTTCTGCAACCCTGTCTATAGGTTTCTTTTTCCCTTGGGAACAAGTTTCCTGTTCTTCCTTCAGGTGGATAAAGAAGAAAATCTGGTCAGCAATGGAAGCTAGCAATCAGAAGAGGAAATGAACTGGGCATGTTCTGATTTGACATCAAGGGAAGATGAGACAGGTGAAGGTTTTGGTAGCGCTCACTAGGTAGCATGGGGCAGGATGCTAGGGCATTTCCTATTTTTTGAGTTCTCATTTATCTAATATTTGAGGTAATTCAATCAATTCTTTTACAGAAAAAAAAATGTGATTTTACGAATCTGAAGGTCTTAAGAAGGACAATGGAGAAGCCAGGATTTCAGAATTGCTTTACTCTTTGCCATTCTCAGCTGTAACTTCTATCTCAGAGCACCTTACTCTTTCTGGAGGGACGAAGAAATCTGTCTTATTATCATTCTTGAATATGATAACTACTTCTTGTCAGTTCTTCCTCAAAACTCTCCATCTTTTTTTTATAATGAGTGAAAATTTCACCACACCTTATTTCTATGATGTATATTTAGACACATAACCAAGGCATTATCTGGTTTAAGTGGAATATCCATTACTCTTTTACTCAGAAGGGGAAAAAGTTTTATCTGCATATTCTAGTTAGAATTCTAAAACTGTGTTTTTTTTTTTTTTACACTCAAGAGAGCTGTTTCAATGCTTAAGTATGGTTGGTGTTTAACTATGAAGACCTAGGAAGACCTAAGACTTCTCAGTTTCCCTGAAATAATAAAAAAAAATGTCTGGCATGGTCAGAAATATGTCATCCCAGTCCCCCAAGAGTCCAGAGAATTGCAGTGGCTTACTGACAGATAGCAGGTCTGAGTTAGGAAGAATCCCCTTTCTCCAGAAAGAGTGCAGTTGCCTGATAGAAATGAGCATCTGAAGTTCTCTGGCCTTCTCAGTCATGTAACACCTACGCTTATTATCATAGCTTCAAACTCAGAAGCAGCAATATACAGTAACAACAGGGTAGTGGTTTTTGACACTGACTTATGTCTAATGTATGTGTCCCAAATTTTCATTCTTTCTATTACATTCTTCACTAACACCACTTTCTTTACATCCCATTAGGTTGTCCTGTTTCTGATCTAACTGATCTCAGCTGATTCTCCAGTTAGTAGAATCAAGTGTGAAGCCAGAGCTTGTCATTCATAAGTTTAATGTCCTACTGTGCTGACAGATACCTGTCCCCTCTCCTAAGCATTATCACTCAGGGACAATTGATACTGTCCCCACTGACTTTCCTGTTACTTCCATTTCCCCCAAACTCCCTGGCCCACTTGAAGAATATTGACAATTCAGAAATGTCCTACTTTAAAGCCGTGGCCCATTTAGATTCTCTGTTACCTTCCCTCAGATACCATGAGCCCGTTTCCTCTGCTATTTCTGCTTCCTGGTTTGTTTCAGTCATGTCCATGAAATTTCACAGCTCCACGTTTTCTCCCTCACCTCCTTGTCATGTCATGGTCCTCTGTCCCCTGTGTTCCATGACACACAGGACCTCTTGGAACAACATTTACACTTTGTATGCTCATTATGGAAGTGTGCACCATTAAGAGAGGAAATTTCTCTATTATGGTTTCTTTTGTGTTAGAGGCATTATTAATACCTACAGAAAAGTTAGTGCCTATGATAGGAGATTTTTTGAATGAATGAATGGATCCCATGAACATTGTTTAAGATGTGGATTTTAACCTATAAACATTCATCTCCCCATTCTTTATCTCACTCCTTATCTTTTCCCAACTTTTTGATTTCATGATCAAGTTTATCAGACATTTCATTTTAGCCCCTGATATCAACCTTTAAGTATTCTTTACAGTTGAATTACTGTAACATGTGGTTTTCTGTGGTTAACTATTTGCTATCAAAAATCTATCATATCTCTACAGCTTTAGATATAGTCTTAAGTGGATACACATTTCCAAATAACATCTCCTTATCAAAGTCTGCCATGTCCCAATACCTTATCTTTAGAGAAAACACACATTGCTAGGGAAATGATCAAACCCTTCATCATGTGGTCCCAGCTCCTTCCTGCGTGCTTCACATGTTCTAACCAAACACAGATATTGGCCAAGTTTGCTGACATATATAATATCAGCCACTGCAGTTGTCAAATCTCTTGTAGTAGCCACATTGGCCACAGATTTTAGCGGCCACAAGACAGCAAGAACTGCTTCTCTCCAAAGGCTGAGCATTGCAATGAGTGCCATATTGGTTCTCAGCAGCCCCATCTGCCCGGAGAAGTTAATCTCAGGCCTGCATTTTAGACTGCGTAGTCAGTCCTTCCTCACACAACTCAACTATACTTTTCCAGATATCTGATCAGAGTTACTGCTGAAGTTCCCTCTCTGTTCTCGTTTCTTCCATCAATGTTTTGTGTGCCTCCTCCCATCCTCGAGCCCACATCTGTTGAAGGATAGGAAATGACATCTTACTGTTCAAAAAATGATTCATATTTTTAACTCTGTCTTTTTTTCTCATTCTTTCTCCTCCTTCTCTTGCCACCTGTGTAAATATCACTTGGCTATGAAGTGACAAGCTCAAATCCCAGATGTGTTCATACATATCCCTTCTGTAACATTTCCAGCTTGTAAACTTTTATAAAAAATGTTATAATAGCACTTTCTGTACAATACCTCATCCTCCCATTGGAGTTTGACCTCAGTGATAAGAATCACATCTTATTTATCTTCATATGATGTAAACACAAAAACTAGGAAACTCTAGGAATTCAGAATACACTAATAAATGAGGTCGCTAAGGTTCTTTTATTAGAAGTGAGTGAAGCTGTGATTTCAAAGTACAGTATTACTAATGATCTGGAATCTATCTTCAAATTTATATACAGATATTTCATATAATTCCAATAAATCAGAAAGCAGTTTTCTATTACAATTCTGCATTTACTAGTCTAGAATTGATCCATAAATGAAGGGCAAAGGAAATGACACTTTATAGTAGTGGGAAAAGATCTAGGCTTCTTGGGTTGATGAAGTAACCTTATAGCTATTAATATTAACAACTGTCCAAAATATCTTAGATAAACAATAAAGTCTAGATGAAGGGAGGCCTGGATGATAAGACAATTGAGGAGTTTTTAAAGCCACTTAGGTTCGTTTTATCATATAGAATAGTTGCATTAGGAAATTGTAAACCTTAAAACCTATTTTAATCCCGTGTTGTTTCTCACACCATTAATCCCAGCACTCCGGAGGCTTGAAAAGTGCTGTGAGTTCAAGGCCAGCCTGGGGTGCAGAGTAAATTCCAAGACATGCTGGGCTACAGAGAGATACTACCTCAAAAAAAAAAAAAAAAAAGAAAAACCTTAGTTTTATCATCACAAATGAGTGAAATGAACATAAAATAGAATATTAGCTTTCAATTGGTTTTCTTGAGTAGAAAAGAAACATTCTTATGAGTACATTTATAGCAATTAAACATAATTCTGTTAGTCTTTAACAATAAACAATAAATCACCCACTCAATTATTATCCCTGTTTGATTCTTGTACACATATTTTGTATATAATTTAGATATGGGTGGGAAATGTATAACAATGGCTACCTGAATCAGAACATTCACTTGATAGAAGACCAATATTCATTTCTTTGCGGACAATGCCTCACTGTGTAATTCATGGCCTGAACTTCACAACATGTAAGTCGTTAGCATTCAAGATGTATGGCATGGATAGTTCACTTTCATTGGGTAGTGCCCTTTGGCCTCTGACAAGACATAATTTATGTCCTTTATGTTTACCCCTTTTGCTTAATCATACTGAGTCATACTCTACAATTAAATTTAAGCTTCCTTCACATTTCAATATTTATCATTACCTCTTACAGTTTGTTTCCATTATTTTACTCTAGTAGTCATTTTAAGAAAAATTCCAATTCAAATTTTTAAAGATAGCAAAATTTTGTCTCTTATTTTTACTACATCTTCACAATAGTGTAAAAATACATTTGTACAGGGCTTCACATATATAAATAATCACATAAATAGATCACTAAATTTTGCATTCTACATGTAAATAAAAAATCACAACTAGCTGAACATGCAGAATTTTCAAATCTACTGAATATAATTAGTTTTGGTATTAAAATAAAGTTAATGAAAATGATATTTATTGTATTCCTTGTAACCCTTAAAATATTTGCCTATTTCAGTTGGGTAAAAGTAAAGAAAACCATAGAAATAATATCACCAATCTCCATGAATTTAAGGCTTACTGCATCTCATTTTATTGGAATATACAGATTAATAATTTATGTAATATTAGCAGGCATTTTAGCTCTGCTGAGTTCTGTTTTATTGCATAATTAATATGATATTTTAATCATATTACACTAATATAGTCATTTTTGAAACGTTAACTAGGTTAGGTATATTTGGTGCTATTAGGAAATCCTCTATATGCCTAAAACAGGAAAAAATGAATATCACTCACAATAGTAAGAGTATCCATGTATTAATTTAAAATGTCAACATTCGACAATGATTAGGAAATATGTTTAAAATAATGGAGAAACAAGAAAATTATTGAGAAACATATAGTTCTGTGGATTTTCTTCTTAAATGTCCAATGAGAACGCATAGTGCTTTTACTTAAATTTTTCTATCAAGAGTGTTGCTCAACTATAAAGAATAGAAAACAAAATATTGGGAAAGACTGGACCCTGAGCTAGAGAAAAAAGCAATCCTTAAACAGAACATTCCAGAGTATGATTTTTTATAAATATTTGAGACTCGAGGATGTAAAGAGAGCTCAGTTGATAGTGTGATTCTCATGCCAGAACAAGGACCTGAGTTTGATGCCCATAACCTACATGATAAAGACAAGCTTGCTGGCATGAGCATGGAAATTATATGTGTTATCTAATTATATTATATGTGTGGGGGGTGTATTGATGTGTGTGTGCATGATGCAATCAATGTATTAGAATGAGCTAGGAACATTCACTTCTTTAGAAGCTAACAGTTAAGTTTAAAAGAGATGGTTTTAGTCTTTTTAAGTTTTATAACCTAAGTTAGTTTCTTCTAAATGAGGGAGGACTTGAATAAAAAGCTTATGGGATATCCATATGCTTTCTGATTTCTGGTATAAAATCATTTTTGGGGATACTTTTACTGATTGGAAGCTACAAGTTTTATTAAAATATATCCTAACTGTTAGGAATCTATGTTTTCCATTAAAAACATAATTTGCAATAGTGGTGCTAAACCTAGGAGGTTAATCAACAGCTGACTGATTGCAAGGAACCCTAAACTGGACCTGGGATCCATGGCATAATCCTACGGGAACCAAGAACTCAGTCTCTTAGGGGTAATTCCCAAAACCAGAGAGCTACAGTGAGGCCATTAGGAGCTAGCCAAAGCAGCAATACTTGTCCCATTTAACCTATAATGTTCTCACTCTCCAATGGAGATTCTATTTGTATTTTTCAGAAGGCATTGAGAGAGCCTGGGACAACTGAATTTCACCAAGACATTGCATGAAGGCTGACATCCTGGCAGGAGACAAACCACACCTTGCCTTCACACAGGGCCCAAATGAAACCTAAGAGAAAGTGAAACAAAAAGAAAAAAAAAAAAAGAAAGTGAGACAAAAAGGAGACCAATCACCACAGCAAGTCTGATAACCCACAAAAGGTCAGTGGAGACAGACACCAATGATACCCATCACAACCCAGGGCAAAGATACAGAAGAGATACTTATGATCTCAAAAAAAGGGGGCGGGGAGCTGACTCAAAACTCACATACCATGACTCAGGGAACTAAGTGCAAGGGGGCAGAAAAAATGTAAGAGCCATGGTGGGGGAGAATATCTAAAGATATTGCCCCCCTCAGCAACAATACAAAAAGGGGGATGCAAAAAAATGAAAACTGGCTACCTCTGGTGCAGTTCATAATCCCATAACCTGTGGACAGATCCAGTATGCACACCAAGGAAGGACCCCAGTGGATAGGGAACAGAGAGAAGGGAAATGGGAACACCTCAAGATTTGCTTATACATTGTATATACTTATTCATAATAAATGTATTAAATAAATATAAATCAATACATAAAACAAAAAAAGAAAATAATTTGTGAATGATTTAAAGTGATAATATAAAGCAGCTTAACTTAAAGTGTCCATCTGATGAAAATATTTCAAGCCCAAAATCAATCAATACAGAAATCTGAATTTTGTTGTGAATATTATAGGAAATTTAGAATTTATAAGACTTAAAGATAAAAAAAAACCTTTTAAAAACCTTAAATAAATTTTTTTAAGTGCTGACAACCATTCCATAATGTTTAATGCTTGCCTAGGATGTACAAACCCTGGGTGTGATCCCTAGTACCAAATTGAAAGAAAAAAGAAAGAGGGAAAGGAGGAATGGAAGAAAAGAGGTGGAGGGAAAGGAAGGAAAGCAGGTAAGAAGGAAGGAAGGGATAAGCAAATGTCATTAAAAGGAAAAACCAAAGATGAAGAAGTATGTATCTTTCACTGACTATGGTACAAGCCATTTTGAAATATTAAATGTCACTACATCAGTAGGAGTTTTTACAAGGTATTATAAAAATGTGTTGATTTGGACCCCATATAAGCAATATTGACAGCCTATAGTAATGGATATATATCCTATATATATATATATATATATATATATATATATATATATATATATATATATATATATATATCAATGTAAATGTTTATCAAATAGGCATATACAGTAAATAAGTAGGTGATACAACCTACTGAATTATTTATTTCACCTGAATACTTAAATATTATTTGCTTTGTTTCTGTAACCTCACAAATATTATTCAAGGTCCTGTATCCTTTTTTTTAATATTCTTGACTTTGGACAATAGAATGAGTTTGTCTAAATGACCGACAAAAGTTAGCTAGATCTCTGGATTTAAATTATCATATTCTTATTAGCAGAGTTCACTTAAATGAGTTTCCCACAAAAATATTAATTATACAATTCCACTGGTGATAGGAGGCTTTAGAATCTGTAAAGTCAAAAAGAAAAAGAAAAAAAAAAGGTTTAACCACAAAATACATTATAGGCAATTCTGTGAAATCAAGCTTAATATAGCCTAACATCCTTCCTCTAGTTATGTTAATAAGTAAAGGAAATATTAATAAAATGTTTTAAAAATTTTAGTCATCAACAAAAAAGATGACAAATAGCCTCTAATAGATACTTGGTGATTTGTCCTTTGATAAAGAACCCTAAAGGGTTCTTTGTAACTTCTAGATATTAGACCTCTATGTGCATTGTAGCTGGCAAAGATTAACTCCCAACCTGATGGTGGTCTATTGGCTTTGAGTATGGTAAGTCTGTCTGTACAGAAGCTTTTTAGCTTGATGAGATCCCATTGGTTGAGTGATTGCTGTACTTCCTGGTTTACCTTAGGTTTGTTCAGGAACTTTTTCCCTACTCCTATTTCATAGAGAGTTCCCCCTATTTTTTCTTCCAGGATTTTCAGAGTTTCAGGTCTTACATTGAGGTCTTTGATCCATTTGGAAGTGGTTTTGGTGCAGGGTGAGAGAACTGGGTCTATTTTCATCTATTTTCAAGTGTTTATCCAATTTGTCCAGCAGCATTTGTTGAAGATGCTATCTTTACTCCAGTTGACATTGTTGGCATCTTTATTGAATATTAAGTAGCTATAGTTGCTTGATCTTAGGGCAGGGTCTTCAATTCTATTCCATTGGTCTATCTGTCTGTTCCTATGCCAGTAGCATGCTGTTTTGTTACAATGGCTTTGTAATATATCTTTAGATCGGGTATGGTGATACCTCTTGATGAGCTTCTTTTACTAAGAATGGCTTTGGATATCTGAAGCCTTTTGCCTTTCCAAATAAATTTGGAAATTATTTTTTCTATATCTACAAAGAATGATGCTGGTACTTTTATTGGCATGGCATTGAATCTGTATATTGCCTTTGGGAGTATTGCCATTTTCACGATATTAATTGTAAATATCCAGGAGCATGAAAGATATTTCCACATTTTCATGTCATCTTCCACTGAAGACTCTGTTTATATCTTTCAGAAGGCAACGAGAACCGGGGACAATGGAACTCCACCAAAGGGACCTGATGTGACGAGGGACACCCAAGCAGGAGATAATCCATGTAGAGCCCTAACACAACCTCTAAGGAATTAGGATGACTAGCAAAACATCTATCCCCACAGCAAGACAGATAATCTATGGAAGGACAATGCAGAGAGGCACCAAGGGTGCCCAAAATTATCCAAAACACAAATTTAGAGACTTTTACAAACCTAATAACTATGGAAAATTTGAATTAACTCACTATGACTCAGGGAAATTTGCTGGAAGAGGGAGCAGAACGAATGTAAGAGTCATAGGGGGGAATAACTAATGCATAAGAGGAAATGTCATCATGGACTCAATGGCTTTATCTAATGACCTATGATACTGAGCATATTGTTGTGTTAATATATATAATTTAAGCCAATAAAAACATTCAAAATAAATTAATAAATAAATAAAATATTTAAAACAAAAAAGAACCCCAGAGAGAAATTGTTCTTTAGATTTAAAACATCTTAAGTCACATAAATATCAACTTGAGATATAAATGTGGGCTTATCTGCACATATCTAATGAGAACGAATGTCTGCTACTATAGCTTAGTGAAATAACAGCTGTCTCCCAGCAGCATGATCAGATCCAGTGACCATCGTGTATGAACTGTGGGTGCGTGAAGCAAAGTCACACAGCATGCATTTGATACTAGCTACTCAATTCACAAGTTACCACATAAATATCACTGATCAAAATTGGCACTTTTTCAAAGCAAACAGAAAAACTGTAATTCTGTTACCTGCTGTCTCTCAGCGATAAACCCATGTGATATTTCACAGAAATTGATAATTGCGAGAGGTAATTGTACAATGAAAAAGGCAGTCCAGCACAGAAACAAAACATCTTACCATCAGAAGTGAAACGTGGATGGAATATAATTGGCTTATATGAGAAATAGCTGAGTGTAGGCAGAGTTGACACTTGTAACTCTTCAAGAAAATCCTTGTCTGCAGTTTGGGAATGTAGGGAATGGAAGTCATCAATACAAATGACCAAAGGGGCTAAGATAAAAATATTTTTAAAAAGACAATGGTGTCCCAGATGAAGTGATACCAGTAAAAGCCTGCGCCATAAAGGAACTCTCAGATATATTTGAAATAACATTGCTTCTTCAAATGACAGAATATGGTAAACTGACCCAAAAAGAAGAGCTCAGTAAAGCTTGTGAAAGATGCCTGTCCCATACTGGACATTGAACAATGAAAGAAAAAAATATGTTTAATCACTCATGCATATAAACACAGTTAACCTTATAATTTCATTCTGATTCCTGTCTCTTTTAAAAAGAGGCATTTTGGTTTTAGAATTCATTAGTTTTAAAGGCTTTCGAAGGCAATAAAGAAGTGTTATGTGTACATGTTACCACTATATTTCCTGTGGAAAAAATAGTAGTCCTTTGTTCATGGTCTTATTTTATTCATCAGCAAACTTCATAGGGAAAATTTACCCTCATTAAAATTTTTATTTTCTTGGAAAAAAATATGTTTAAATTATGCTTTCTAAGACTTTAATTTTACCAAGAAATAAAACTTTAATCCTTAATGTTTCTAAGAGTAAATTACAATGCACTAAAAACATTAGTTTTACGGCTTGTTCAAAACTTCCATAGATTTATAACTACCAGAAAGAGAATCCATGTTTTAGAGGGAAAACAAGAGAGAAGGTCATGAAGGAATCTTTATTTTTTTATTGAATATTAAGCTCTCCGTCTTAGCTTTAGTTTGCACCATCTTGCTCAGTTCTTTAGAAGTGTGTAACACCTGGACAGCCAGCTCCCTCCAGAAAAGCTGGTGCTGAACCCTTCACGAGGCCATGGGGTAGCAGACCTTATAGAAGCATTTGCTATGCTCTAGGAGAGCCTGGATTAAAGGATACAAGAAT
>PVHP010036801.1:0-17715 GCA_004024765.1 Zapus hudsonius
AATTTAAAAAAAAAAAAAAAAAAAAAAACAGGATGAGAGATGGCTCAGTGGTTAAAGGCACTTTCTTAAAAAGCTTGCTGGCACAGATTCAAATACCTAGTACCCACATAAATCCAGACACACAAAGGGGTGAATGTGTCTGCAGTTCGTTTGCAGGAATAGGAGGCCTGCCGTGCCAATGTTCCCTCTTTCTCTCAAATAAAAAATATATTAGATTTTTTAAAATGCACTAGAAAGTTTTTGCACTTAAAAAAATATTTTAGCCGGGTGTGGTGGCACACACCTTTAATCCCAGCACTTGGGAGGCAGAGGTAGGAGGATTGCCAAGAGTTCAAGGCCACCCTGAGACTACATAGTGAATTCCAGGTCAGTCTGGACTAGAGCGAGACCCTACCTCAAAAAAACCAAATATGTATATATAGATATATAATATTTATATATCTATATATAAGTATATATATACACTTTTTTTATTTATTTGCAAGCAGAGAGACAGAGAGAATGGGTGTACCAGGGCCTCTAGCCTCTGCAAAAGAACTCCATCCAGATGTATGTACCATTTGTGCACCTGGCTTTATGTGGGTATTGGGAGACTGACCCTGGGTAGGCTTTGCAGGCAGGTGCCTTATCTGCTGAGCCATCTCTCCACTCCTTGTTTTTGTTTTTTAATGCTTAAGATAGAATCCAGGGTTGTGTACAGCTAAATATGTGACATTGCTTACTCCCTATGGGGCATCTCAGATATTTCTGCAAAAACAGCACCTATTTTTTTTAATAAAGCTTAAGTTCACAGCAAAGCAGAGTACTGAGTTCCCACACACTCTCTAGTTCTGCCACATATATAACCTCCCTCACTTCAGACACTCTGAACCACATGGCTCAGTGGTTAAAGCTGCTTGCTTATAAAGCCTGATTTCCCCGTACCCACATAAAGCTAGAAGCAAAGTGGCATGTGCTTCTGGAGTATGCAGTTGGCAGAAGAGCCTGGTGCGCCCATTCTCTTTTTCTCTCTTCCATTCTCTCCTCTTTCTATATATATAGAAAAAACAGAGGTAGGAGGATTGCCATGAGTTCGAGGCCAGCCTGAGACTACATAGTGAATATAAGGTTAGCCTGGGCTAGAGACCCTACCTTGAAGAAAAAAGAAAAGAAAGTAAAAGAAAAGAAAAGAAAGAGAAAAAGAAAGCTCCCACATGCATGCAGCACACCATGAGAGTTTCCTATGCAGAACCTGTCCTGTTAGATGAAGTCACATTGGAGTCTTTGCACATGGAATTAGGATTAAATACTGCTCTAATCTCAGCATTTAGGGAAACTGCTGTGAGTTACAGGACATCCTGGGCTACATAGTAAATTCCAGGCTAGCCTAGGCTAGTGCTTCAATGACTCCACCTGCTCCTACGCATTAGAGTTGCCATCCTGTTTCATTTTGATGACTATTTCCAGAAATTTGTTTTCCCCAAACACTGATTTAAGAGGCCCACAAGCAAAACTGATATGGCAGGAAAAGTCAGACTGAGATTAAATATTTATTGTGTCAAAGGCTGACTACCTCAATGCTAACCCAGAGCAATGCTGCACTTTGGTTTCCAGGAGAGGTCATTACACAGCTAGCATTTGGGTTTTGAGGCTTTGGGGATTCTATTTTGGGTGTGTGGAGGGAACAAAGGAAAAGTCTAATGCCTTTGGATTCTGAAAAACAGTGCTTGCTGAAAGCATGCATTTAGGATGCTTTCACCCAAGCAGGTGCTCAAGTTCAGCCTCAAATGCTAAGACTCTCATAATGAGAACAGGACAGGACAAACATAAAATAACCCAGGCAGGAAAGAAGGCAGGTGGTTAACAGACAGGGCAGGGTTTTCCTCAACTGAGCTCATCTTCAACGACCCAAATCAGTTTTCGGAAATGGCATGTACAAAAACTACCCAAACATTCCCCTGCGCTCCTCCTCCACACCAGGAAGGCCGCCATCAGTTATCAGAAGTTTTACTTTCTCTTTCAAGCACTGCCGATGAGGGACAAGAAACCACTGGGTTGCTCTTTCTTTCCTATCTTCTCCAAGGAACCCCTGGATCTGAACCAAGTGGCTCTGAAAGTCAAGGCTTTTTTGAAGACTAATTAGCTTACAAAGGAAAGTTACAGGAATAGGAAAGCAAAACTTCACATTTCCAGGGAACTCACATCCTCACACATGAGCGTGTGCGAACACACACACACACACACATACACACACACACACACACGTGCGCACGCGCAAGCAGCCAAGTAATACACAGAAAATCAGCTCCCAGCTTCACACAGATCATCCAGGCTACTCACATGCCTCCTCACCCCCAAACTAAATGCTATGCCAACAGGCAAGGTTATGCGTGCCTTTAGTCCCAGCTACTAGGAAGGCTGAGGGAGGACCAGCCCGGACAACACAGTGAGACCTTTCCTCAAAAATTAAACAATGCTGGCTGGGTGTGGTGGTACACGCCTTTAATCCCAGCACTCTGGAGGCAGAGGTAGGAGGTTCACTGTGCATTTGAGGCCAGCCTGGCTCTACTGAGTGAGTTCCAAGTCAGCCTGGGCTAGAGTGAGACCTTA
Organism: Zapus hudsonius; assembly: GCA_004024765.1. Classification (NCBI taxonomy): domain Eukaryota; kingdom Metazoa; phylum Chordata; class Mammalia; order Rodentia; family Dipodidae; genus Zapus; species Zapus hudsonius. The sequence goes on from PVHP010036801.1 coordinate 2,590, forward strand.
CCTCAAAAAAAAAATTTTTTTAAATCTTGCTACAATTTTCAAAAAAAAATTTTTTTTAAATCTTGCTACAATTTTCCAGACTGGTTTTGAACTCAGTCTTCCTGCCTAAGACTCCAGATTAGCTAGGTTTATAAGTGTGTACCACCACAACACACCACATACCAGGCTTTTTATATATATTCATATTTTTCGAAAATATTTTTTTATTTATTATTAAATTATTATTTATTTATGAGGGGAGGCAGGCAGGCAAAGAATGGTGCAAACAAACTCCAGATGCATGCGCCACCGACTTTACATGGGTACTGGGGAATCAAACCCAGGTCCTTAGGCTTTATAGGCTGAGCCATTTCTCCAGCCCATACATTCATATTTTTTGAGATAAAGTCTCATGTAGCCCAGGCTGGCTCAAAAAGTGGCTATACTGCTAAAGATGACTATAAACTTCGGAGTCTCCTGCCTCCATCTCCCAGGAATGTGCCAGCACACCAGGCTCTGTGGTGCTAGGGACCAAACCCAGGGCTTAGTACATGCTTGGTAAGCACTAACCATTGAGCACAACTCTAGCCCATAACTATACTTTTTATAGCAAGCAAAACCCCCAGTGACTATTTTTGAGAACAATCAGCTTTTAATGTGATGAAGAGAAATGAAGTAAATGGCACACAATCATAGATTCTGGAAGCTTCAGAGACTTTCCATAAAGGCCTGTGTGTAAACAGGAATTTAGTTTGCCATGTCTTTATCTTATGTGAAGGTCTCCGTCCCCTCCACGACAGTGTAAATCCCCATTTAGTATTTTCCCACTCAATAGGTTAGAATCTCCCAACTAAAAAAAATAAATTAATTTAAAAAAAAAAAAGAATCTCCCAACTACTCTTTCTTTCCTTTGGGCCATTAATGGCTGCCACGAATCATAATGTACCCAACTTTGTAGGTAAAGTGTAATTTTTAATAACAGTAATTAATATTCACGTGTGAACCATCTGCCAGATGCTATGCAAAATACTGTACATTATCTTGCTTTATCCTCATGACTGCTCTACAGTGGACCTGGAAGGCAGTTAATGGATGAGGAAACTTAACACAACCATTCCAAGGTCTATGAGGTGATGGGTCTGAAATTCAAGTCCAGTAAGTCTGGCCTCACAATACTTCTTTAACTCCTATCACAACTGTGCGCCATGAGACCCTCAAACACACTTCCCAAGGGTTTCCACACTCCAATAATAGTTGACCTAGGAAAGCTCAAAATGTAGGTTTCTTGAGTTAATTAAAGAGCACCAATGGTGCCCAGTGCAGTGGAGCACGCCTTTAATCAGGTAGGAGGACTGCTGTGAGATCAAGGCCACCCTGAGACTACATAGTGAATTCCAGGTCAGCCTGGGCTAGAGTGAGACCCTCCCTCAAAAAACAACAATAAAAAGTCAAAGGTAACTTGTTCAGAGGTGAGTCAAGCCATTCATTACCACAGATGGGGCTAAGCATAAGGAAAGCCAGACAGTCTATTATTTTCTTCTGAGTGAGCATTTGCACCTTTCTTATTCTTTTTAAGATTTTTATTTATTTGTTTGAGAAAGAGGCAGACAGAGAGTGAATATAGGTATGCCAAGGCTTCCTAGCGCTGCAAACAAACTCCAGATGCACCTGCCCCTTTATGCATCTGGATTTATGTGGGTACTGGGGGGAGTCAAACTCAGGATATCAGGTGTTGCAAGTGAGCACCTCCAACCACTGAGCCATTTCTCCAGCCCCCTTATTATTCTTTTGTTAGGCTGCTAAAAGAAATTTTCAGGGCTGGAGAGATGGCTCAGCAGTTAAGGTGCTTGCCTCCAGAGCCCAACTACCCTAGTTCAATTCCCCAGGACCCACATAAGCAAAATGTACAAAATGGTGCATGCATCAGGAGTTCATTTGCAGTGGCTGGAGGCCCTGGTGTGTCCATTCTCTGAAAAACAAGCTTAATTGTTCATAATATATTATTTTTTAATATTTTATTTATTCATTTTAAAGGAGAGAGAGAGAGAGAGAGAGAGAGAGAGAGAGAGAGAGAGAGAGAGAGAGAGAGAGAACCAGGGCCACCACCTTGTGGGTCTGGCTTATGTGGGTACTGGGGAATTGAATGGGGGGGCCTTAAGCACTGGAGGCAAGTGCCTTAACCACTGAGCAATCTCACCAGCCCCATAATATATTATTTTTATAAAAAGGATACCACAACTAATTTGAATGGCATTTCAACTCAACTAGGAACAGAAGAGAAGGGAAGAGATGTGGTCCTGTGGCCTCCCTCTCAGTTTAGTTCTCCTAAATTAAGAGCTTCCACTTAGAGGTCCTGAATACACCATGCTGTCTCCAGCTCCACCCACTCACATCCCTCCAGCCTTGAATGCTGTCACTACAATCTGCCAGGTGACCCCACCTGATTACAACCCCTCTGTAATAGAGCCTTTCTGTCACCCTGAAAAGAAGCAATCTCTTTTCTCAGGCCTTTAATAAGAAATGTACAGAGCTCTTACTGTGGACCAACAGAGTGTTAAACAATTCATTTGCATTATCTTGTTCAATTTTTATTTCATTTTGTTTTTGGTTTTTGAGACAGGGTCTCCCTATATAGCCCAAATTGACCTGGAACTTGAGACACTCCTGACTCAGTGCCCCAGTGTTGGGATTTGCATGCATGCACCACCACCTGGCACTCCTCCTCCTTCTACACATAGAAATCCGAGACTCCATTCTGCCCAGGAAGCAGCCACCCGGAACCTAATCCCAGAGCCTTCCTCTTGAAGCATCTCCTACCCAAGTCCACACTGCAGCAACATGCTCTTGTCCCACAGCACCTCCAGATTCCTGAAAACAGGGACATTTCATTCTCCTTGGAGCCTCCCTAGCTTTTGTTTTTTAGGGGTGTAAGGTTTTCTTTTTGTCTTTTTTTTTTTTGGGGGGGTGAGGTAGGGTCTCACAGGCTGACCTGGAATTCACTATGTAGTCTCAGGGTGGCCTCAAACTCATGACAATCCTACCACCTCTGCCTCCCGAGTGCTGGGATTAAAGATGTGCGCCACCACACCTGGCCAGGTTTTCCTATTTTTAAAAAAGTATTTTATTTATTTGCCAGGAGAGAGAAAGGAAGAGAGTATGAGCGTTTCAGGGCCTCTTGCTGCTGCAAATGAACTCCAGATGCATGAACCACTTTGTACAGGTACTAGGGAACTGAACCCAGTCTGGCAGGCTTTACAAGCAAGCGCCTTTAACAACTAAGCTATCTCCTCAGTCTGGGTATTCTTATTTTGCTTGTCTGTTTGTTTTTGCTCTGGATTTTTCAAGGTAGGGTCTCACTCTAGCCCAGGATGACCTAGAACTCATTCTGTAGTCCCAGGCTGGCTGCTGGGATTAAAGTCCAGTGCCACCAAGCCCAGCTTGCTTTGTTTTTTTGAGACAAGGTCACACAAGGTCACAGACTAGCATTAAAGTTGTAGTGACCCTCCTGCCTCTATGGGAGTGTATTTTTGAGACAGGGTCTTGCTGTGTAGCCCAGACTTGCCTTGAACTACCTATGTAGACAAAGATGGCCTTGAAATTGTGGTGATCCTCCTGCCTCAGCCTTCCAAGTACTTGGATTACAGATATGTGCCATCACACCTGCCTCTGCCTAGATTTTAGGGTTTTTGTTTTGTTTTTGTAAAATAGCCCAGACTGACCTGGATTTTACTATGCAGTCTCTGGGTGGCCTTGAACTCTCTGCATCCTCCTGTCTCCCAAGTACTGGGATTAAAGGCATGCGTCACCACAACATGCTAGTTTATTTTTGAAACAGGATGTTACTCTGTGGCCCAGGCTGGCCTAGAACCCCCTCGACAGCCCAGACTAACCTCAAACTCTCTACAATCTTCCTGCCTCAGCCTCCCAGTGCTGAGATGACAGGCATGAGCCACCATGCTTACCTTCTGCTTAGTTTTTAATATATGGCTGCTAATCTGAATGAAGTTATAATAATCCTAACATGAAAAATAGGAACTAACCATAGTGGAAACTGGGTCTTCCAGGTGCTATTTCTTTTAAAACTGGAAACATTTCACACAATTGCCTGCCATCCTAACTGCATTCTGACTAAAGTATACTGGACCACATAAAGCCAAAATTCCCAGCAACAAGCATGGCATTGATTCTTTTTACCACTAACAATGGACTAGCAAGATTATCCCACTGCGTCTCATTAGGCAGTGCCAAGAGTTTTTCAAGATCCAGGTCGTCCCTCAAGTATTCTTTATTTGTCTTGGGTGTTATTGCTTTTTGCAGTGCTGGGAATGGAACCTAGAGCCTCATGCATGCTAGCCAAGCTCTCTACAACTAAGCTATATCCTCAGCCCTCAGATGCTTGTTAGACAATTTCTCTTAACACAAGTGGCCCAGGCTGGGGAGATAATAAAATGCTTCACTGCCTCCAAAGCTTGAGGATCTGCGTTTGATGCCAGTACCCACATGGCATGGTGGTATGTACCTGTAAGCATTTGTAATCCCCAAACAGGAGGATCCCTGGGACTCACAGGCCAGGTAATCTGGCCTAAATATCAAGCTCCAGGCCAGTAAAAGACCCTGTCTCAAAGGAGGTGGATAGTGTCAACACCTGAGGTTGCCCTCTGGCCTCTATACCCATGCATTCATCCACACATGTGTGCCTATACACATGTGAAGACACACCATACACACAAATAGACTGATCAAATAATCTAAACTTTGTGGCTAAACTTTTAAAATATGAATGTTATAAAATGTGAGCAGCAGAGCTGAGGGTAGATAAGAGGTAGAGCACTTGCTTAGCATGCATGAGGCCCTGGATCCCATCCTCAGTGGAAAGGGAGGAGAGGGGGAAAAAAAGACGAGGAAAAGAAGGAGGGAGAAGAGGAGAGAGAAGGATGAGGAGGGGTTTAATAGTAAAGGGGGAAGAGAAGGAACAGGAGAGGGGAAGGGAATGATGGAAAAAGGGAGAGGTGTAATAGATATCTCTTTTGAAAAATCAGTGGTGTGGCTGGCTGAAGACCCTCACTATCTCTTTAATGACAAAAGCAGGTACTGGAACAATATGTACTATGAATAAGAAACATCTTGGGAGCCAGGCGTGGTGGCGCAAGCCTTTAATCCCAGGGAGGCAGAGGTAGGAGGATCACCGTGAGTTCGAGGCCACCCTGAGACTACAGAGTGAATTCCAGGTCAGCCTGGACTAGAGTGAGACCCTACCTCGAAAAACCAAAAAAAAAAGAAAAGAAAAGAAAAAAGAAACATCTTGGGACTGGAGAGATGGCTCAGCGGGTAAGGCACTTGCCTCCAGTGCCTAAATCCCCGGATTCAATTACCCAGGACCCACATAAGCCAGACCCACAAGGTGGTGGCCCTAGTGCACTCTCTCTCTCTCTCTCTCTCTCTCTCTCTCTCTCTCTCTCTCTCCTTGAAAATGAATAAATAATTTTTTTTTTTTGGTTTTTCGAGGTAGGGTCTCGCTCTAGTCCAGGCTGACCTGGAATTCACTCTGTAGTCTCAGGGTGGCCTCGAACTCACGGCAATCCTCCTACCTCTGCCTCCCAAGTGCTGGGATTAAAGGTGTGCGCCACCACGCCCGGCTACAAATAAATTTTAAAAAAATATTTTATTTATTCATTTTCAAGCATAGAAACACAGAGATAGATAGAGAGAGAGAGGGAGAGAGCACCAGGGCTACCACTTTGTGGGTCTGGCATATGTGGGTACTGGGGAATTGAACCTGGGGCCTTAGGCACTGGAGGCAAGTGCCTTAACCGCTAAGCCATATCTCCAGCCCTACAAATAAATTTTTTTTAAAAAAGAAACATCTTACTTGCCATAGCAACAAAGTTGTAAAAAGTAGATATTTTCTGATTTATGCACCTGCTCTCAGCAAACACCAGCTAAAAAGCTGTTAGGATCAGGCATCTGTAATGATGTTCTCTACCTCTCACATCTAAATGTCAAGACACATAGAAATAGGAAGAAAGGAAAAAGCAACTTTCTGGAGACACAAATGACCTCTGATCAAACCACAAGGTCCTGGATTTAAATGACATTTAGCTCACAACTGCTCTTCACCTCAAACTTGCCTAAACACCTCCATTAGCAAACAGCTAGATTCAGAGGGTGATTTATGCTGACAAAAAGGGGGGTAGTTAATTAGTTAAGTACTTTCCATGTAAGGCCCAGGACAGTTAGAATATAAATAAATAAATAATATATACCTCAGCAGGTTCTATTCCTATTTTTTTCATCTGTTCATTGGATATTTCTCTCCCTTTCAGTCCATCAAAGACTGCACTCACTCTAAAACTAAATACTTAAGCATCAGCATTCAAAAGAACAAAAATCATCGAGAGACATTTTCACCACTGTCACACCCTGGTGCCTTCAGGAAGGGTCTTGTCCCTTAGATCTCAATTTCCTTATCTACAAAGGGAGGTTCTGGTTATGTGAACTTCCTACTTCACAAGCCATTTGAGGGTCTTCACCATTGTGGATTATTTCTAAATGGTTATTCTTCCTCAATGAGCTACGCATGACAATAAAAGATTCATGAATCTGCTAATGGCTCTTTGTGGTATGATAACACACTAAGATCAACACTTCAACTTTTTTTTTTTAATTCCAGATTTCTTCCCCATCACAAAAAAAATCTGCTAGTGCTCCAATCTGGCACATGCAATAATGAAACACATATGTCGACTCAGGGAACACAGACAAATAGTAGAAAAGAGAAGAAAATTGACTGGATTAAGACCTAACGTAGTCTAACTCCACATCTAAGAGACTGGGATGATTTCTTGCTTTGATTTATTCAAATCTATGTTTTTAATCAGCACAGCCAGTCTAAAATTCACAATGCATACACCAAATAAATAAATCATTTAGATATAAAAACTGGCAGGCAGGTAACACACTATATATTTCGAGTAAGAAAAAAACGACTAACCACTGTTGGTGTGTACACACACACACACACACACACACACCACTACCACTTGCTATAACAGAATATGAACTAAACAGTAAACATAAAACAACTTAGTGACAGATTGAATTTTGCTAACCACACCCCCCCTTAACAGGTAAAGTTTGTACACAGAACTCAGCAAGGCCACAAGGTCTTTTGTTTCCCCGGATCTTTTTTTTTTTTTTTTTTTTTTTTTTTTTTGCATTCATCCAAGATCTTGGCGCTGAGACAGAAAACTCCCACTCTCCATTGGCTCATTCTGTCCTATGCAATTAAGCAACACCACAACCCAGTAAAAGCAATGGCTCAATTATTTATCGTCTCGTTTACCAGGTGCTTATAAGACAGAGAACAATGTCAAAGAGGAAAGAGCTTGAAGCTGCTCTTTAAGGGCTAGTTTGACCGGGAAAAGGGGAGGGGATATGGGTGGGCGTTATTCTGTCTTTAAAATATATATATTTTTTAACAAGATGAGGGGAAGCATTATCTTAACGTAGAAACAGCACATGTCTGTCGATTTCCCTACAGGAAATTTGATTGTTGTGCAATCCACGATCGTACCCACTTTGTAAAGGGTCCCACGTCCAGAAGAGCACAGCTGGCACCGGGAAGGAGCAGGGCCAGGCGGAGGAAGTGGCTCAGCCCGGGAGACAGACTCTTTCTAGCCCCCCCCCCACGCCCATGACCTCCGCCGGCGTGACAGCGGCTACCGGGGCCGGAACGTCCCGGGCCTCGGAGCAGGAAGTCAGTCGAAGGCTTTGGCTCACTTCTGCCACCTTCGCCCGGGGTCCTGCCCTGGGCACTCAGCACCGTGGAAACTTCCAGCGACCCCTTCCCTCTCTCCCTCCCACCCTCCCTCCCTTCCTCCTGTCATGCGAGTTGTTGTCCCTCTGGGGACCACCCTCCCTCCGAGGGTCCCCACATCCCCCGCCTCACGGAGGTACCCACTGCCGGTCCCCTCGAGCCTCCCTCCCTCCCCTCCCCTCCCCGGGGGTCCCCGGGCCCGCGAGCCGTCCGTCAGGGGAGGCGGCCCCACCCTTCGCCCCCTTCACCTGTTTCTCCCGCGGAAGCCGCGAATGGGTGCGAGCGAGCGAGCGCCAGGCTCCCGTGGGCCGCCGGACCTCTCCGGGCCGAGACCGACAGACGACAGACAGCGCCTAGCAAGCCGGGTGCTTCTACCAGGATCCGGTCGCGGTGGGGGGGGGAATCGTTCCGTCCGCCGCGACGTCGGAACCCCAGGCTCCCCCTCCCGGACTAAGCCTGCCGCAGCTCCTCCGGAAACCGCTGACTTACAGCGCCTCCAGCCAATCCCCACCCAGTCCCAACCGGTCGGGACACGCCTCTCTGCATAATTCATGAGATGGCCAGCTGGTTTAGCCACTCAGAGGCTCAGGTGCGTGAGCTGGATCGGCGGCGAAGCCCCACCCACCGGCCAATCAGGAGAACGTCTAGGAGAAAGGGCGGGGTCGAGAGCTAGCTGGGAACGCCCCCTCCCTGTGTTGGCTGTTCCGAAGTCTTCGTGCTCCTCCCGCCGCAGCGGCAAAGGAAGAGCGGAGGCCTTGGGCACAGAAGGGCGGAGGGCGGGAGGGAAGATTACCGGAATGTCCTGCTGAAAACTCAGCTGAGTTCCTGGCAGTGCGTGACGTCAAGACACTTTAAATGCCCTGATACGGCTCCCTCCTGCCCGCTCTCCCTTTTCCCGGCCCTTGGCACCGCGTGGGGCGAGATTGAGAGCTTCTTACCACGTGGGAGTCCCCTAGTTCGTCGGTCCCCCATCACCAGATTTCAGGGGACCACTCCTGGGTTTCTGGGGCTGACACATAAAAAAGAACATAGGCAACTCCTGCCTGCTTCGAACTTTAGTCTCTGCGTGAGTCGGGACATACATCCGGAAATATGACGTGGAAACAGTAATTACTAGATTGCGTGGGGGAGAAGATCGTGGATATAACCGGATACTCTCTATTCCAGCATCAAACCCTAACAGCTAGCCTTTTGGTTGATACACAGACATGCATATGAAAACTGACACGTAGACACAAGATTTGCATGTCCATGTGTCTGAGTTCTTGAAATTGGGCTTTCTTTCCTTCCTCCTCCTCCTCCTCTTTTCCCTTTTAAAAAATATTTTATTTATGCATTTTCAATCAGAGAGATGGGAGAGAGAGAGAGAGAGAGAGAGAGAGAGAGAGAGAGAGAGCGCAAACCAGGGCCACCACCTTGTGGGTCTGGCTTATGTGGGTACTGGGGAAATGAACCCAGGACCTTAGGCACTGGAAGCAAGTGCCTTAACCGATGAGCCATCTCTCCAGCCCCCTCTTTCCCTTCTTTGACATGCAGATTTTACTGAATCAAAGCCAATGGTCCTTGGTAATGTAGACACCTTGTCTTACATAACAAAGGATGAACCCCGCATAATGGGGTGATTTCTCTGTGCTGATACTATCGGCTTTTTAAATAGATATCCTTAATTTGTATTTGTGTTGCTTGTTTGTTTAACACCAAGAAGGATAAAGATAAAATCTAAAAGGGTCCATTATCTCATCAGCCAGGTAACCCATAATGACAGGTTGTTGGCTTTTTTTTTCTCTCCAGTGAAACAGTTCAGACTGAACATTTGTTGTTGCCGTTGTTTGGGGTTTTTTTTTTTTTTTCGGTTGGGGGTGTGTTTGTTTGCTTGGTGTTTTGAGACAGCATCGCCCTATGTGTACCAGGCTGCTGGACTCAAGCAAGAGCTTGAGATTTTCCTGCCAGCAAGGGCTGGGATTCTAGGTGTCCTCTAACACACACACAGCTAGGTTAAAATTTTTCAATGAAAATCTTCTCTTTCCACCTGCAGTTGTTTTCCCCAAAGATCGCTGTTCTTATTAATTTCTGGTGAGAAAAATCAATGTCTCTTAACCTTTCCTGGGTCGCAGATCCTTCTGAGAGAATGACAGAGTATGGATTTTAGCCCCAAAAATACACAGCCCAAGCTTTTACTCACAACCTCCCTTGGCTCCCTAGATGCCCAAAGCCTGTTCACAGCATCCAGATTCATACCTTATACCCATTTTCACTAGTGGTGGGATTGGGCATAGAATCCAGGACTTTACCCATGATCACACATGTAGCACATGAGCTATAGCCCCAGCTGTCCAAAGTATTCCAAGTGAGGGCCTCTGAGGTGGTGGGCTTAAGTCTTCCATAGCCCTAGAGACCAGCTGGATTCACATTTAAACTCTTAAATTCGTTTTTGTCTACCCATTTCTCCGTGCCTTTTTCCCCTAAGCAGGCCTGCCTTTCTTCTCCTCACGGCCCCTCATGCCCTTCACACAGAAGACCTACCCACCTGCCCTTCTGTTCCATTACAAAACTCTTCACGGTCTGGGGGGATGGCTCCGTGGGTAAAGTGCTGGCCATACAAGCATAAGGACTTGAGTGTGGATCCCAGTATGCACATAAAAAGGTAGCCATGTGATGCACCCCTGTAATCCCAGCACTGGGAAGGCACAGACAGGAGGATCCCCAGGACTTGCTGTTCTGGCTAGTTGAATTAGTGAGCTCCATGTTCAGTGAGAGACACTGTCTCAAAAAAATAAGGCAAGAGGCTGGAGAGATGGCTCAGTGGTTCAAGCACTTGCCTGCAAAGCCTAACAACCCCAGTTTAGTTCCCCAGTACCCACATAAAGCCAAATGAACAAAGTAGTACGCATGTATCTAGAATTCCGCTTGCAGTGGCTAGAGGCCCTGGTGTGCTCTCTCTCTCTCTCTCTCTCTCTCTCTCTCTCTCTCTCTCTCTCTCTCTCTCTCTCTCTCTCTCTCGTGTTTCTCTGCTTGCAAATAAATAAGCAGAATATTTTTCTGGTGAATTCCAGGTTAGCCTGGGCTGGAGCGAGACCCTGCCTCAAAAAAAATAGTTTTTCTGTTCCCTAATACACCTACAGATAAAATCCCAGATAAATAAAAACACTGACCATCCAACACAGAGCCATGTACATATCAGGAGCTCAAAGCATGCACCTTCTTTTACTCTTCTTTTTTTTTTTTTTTTTTTTTTTTTGGTTTTTCGAGGTAGGGTCTTGCTCTAGTCCAGGCTGACCTGGAATTCACTCTAGTCTCAGGGTGGCCTCAAACTCATGGCAGTCCTCCTACCTCTGCCTCCCAAGTGCTGGGATTAAAGGCGTGCGCCACCACACCCGGCTTTTCTTTTACTCCTCTTGATCTGACTCACAAACTACCAGGTCTGATCGGCTCTCCTTCCAACCTCATTTCCACAGAGCCTAACCTCCCACACTGCTTTATTACCTTCTCTGAACCATCAGCCCCTTCTGTAACTTCATGCCTTTGTCCATATTCCTCCCTCCACTTTGGCGCCCATGCCCTTCCACATCCCCTACTTGAGAACTCTTACTCACTCTGAAAAGCCCAGTGTCTACATCACCTCCTTTGGGTTTTCCAGGACTCTTCCCGAAAAGTCTATCCCTTCTGCTAGACTCCCTCAACAGGTCGTTTCCCAGACTGGAATCATATTTACTACCTTGAGCAACAGTGTGTCCAATTAGTCTACTTCCAGGTAAATAGAATTAATGATTAATATTTATTAAGTAATTACAATGTTCCAAGAACTGTACTAGGCATATTACATAAATTACCTCAACCCCACCTTTATCAGAACCCAGTGAGGTTCAGATTATATGGGCATATATTTCTTATTTTACAACTCAGGAAAGTAAGGCTTTGGAAGTAAAAGACATACTGGGAGCCGGGCGTGGTGGCGCACGCCTTTAATCCCAGCACTTGGGAGGCAGAGGTAGGAGGATCGCCATGAGTTCGAGGCCACCCTGAGATTCCATAGTGAATTCCAGGTCAGCCTAGACTAGAATGAGACCCTACCTCGAAAAACAAAAAAAAAAGGGGGGCTGGAGAGATGGCTTATTGGTTAAAGCCCTATAGACAAAGTGGGGTATGATCTGGAGTTCATTTACAGTGACAGGAGGCATGTCTATCCTCCCTCTCTTTCTGTCCGCCTCTTTCTCTCCATCTCTCTCTCAAATAAATAATATTTTTTAAAAGGACCAATATTGGTGGGTGTGATAGTAGTGCCTGCCTGTAAACTTAGCATTTGGGAAACTGAGGCAGGGAAAGGAGCACAACTTCAAGGCCAACTAGATCAATTTCAGCTCCTAATCTACATATCAAGACCCTGTCTAAAAATAGAACAAAAATAAATAAATAAAGATGGGCATGGTGGCACTTGCCTGCAATCCCAGACCTTGTGAGCTGGAGGGAGGAGGATCCACAGTTCAAGACCAACCTTGGCTATATAGTGAGTTTGAGGCCAGTCTGGGCTACACTGAGACCCTATCTCAAAATAAGCCAGCCAAGCAAACAAGAACCCCTGTCCTGCACTGACTCTTTGATGGTTTATAAACACATCTGCAAATTCTGCTGATTCTCCCATCCTCAAGTGTTCTAGGTCACTAATCTAATCCCACTCTCTGAACGACTCACTTCTAACAAATAGAGCAAAGTAGAAAGTCGCCACATGCCTTCGGAGGTTAGGTATAAAATGCCTTATAGCTTTCAACAGCTTTCAACCTGATCTTTTCCCTTAAATATTCACGCTGGGAACCCAGTCACCATATTGTAAGGAAGCCCACACTATATGAAGAGGCTAAAGCCTTGCTAGAAGCAAGCATTACCTACAAATCAGCCAGCCGCCAAGGATTCCAGCTTCCAGCCCACCCTAGTGGAGGCCAAGTAAAGTAGAAGTGAGACATTTCTACAGAGGCCCACCCAGATAATAAATCCATATGCAAAATAGACTATCATTGCTTTGTATCACTAAATTAGGGGATGGTTTGTTACACAGCAATAGATAGCCACGACATTGTTTCAGGCCCACCTCAGAGACTCAGGAACTACAGGTTAGATTGGGAACTGAAACCAATCACACTGGGTGAAGTTCTAGAAACATTTTATTTACTCTTTCTTCCCTGGAGATAGTCTTCTAGACCCCTAAGCTGTGGGGCTGGAGAGATGGCTCAGAGGTTAAAAGACACTTGCTTGCAAAGCCTGACAGCTCAGGTTCTATTCCCCAGTACCCACAGATGCACTTTGTGCATCTGAAGTTTGTTTGCAGTGGCAGCAGGCCCTGGCATGCCCATACTCACTCTCTCTCTCATTCTCTCTGTGAGTGTGTGTGTCTGCCTCTCTCTCTCTCATAATTAATTAATTAATTAATTAATTTTTTAAAAGAAAGAATGGGGCTTGGGAGATGGCACAGTGGATAAAGCACTTGCCACTTAAGCCTGAGAACCTGAGTTTAGCTCCCCAGGCCCCACATAAAAGCTAAAAGCTGTAATCCCAGCATGCTGGCAATGAGATGGGAGGCAGAAACAGGAGAATGTCCTGGAATCCTGTGAACCTGCAAGCCTGGCTAACACGGCAAATGAACAATGAGAACAAGAGACCCTGCCTCAAAAAAGGTAGAAAGCGAGGATCAACACACACACACACACACACACACACACACACACACACACACACACACCAATAAAGCATGGCAAACCAAAGAAGGTTTGAAGAAGCACCTTGAAACTATTCAAAAGGTACCAAGAATTGCAAAAAGCGCCGGGCATGGTGGCGCACGCCTTTAATCCCAGCACTCGGGAGGCAGAGGTAGGAGGATCGCTGTGAGTTCAAGACCACCCTGAGACTACATAGTGAATTCCAGGTCAGCCTGGACTAGAGCGAGTCCCTACCTCGAAAAACCAAAAAAAAAAAAAAAAAAAAAAAGCAACTTTTGTGGGTGCCAAGACTGTTGCAGGCTTTGGACACAGAAAGGATAAGGCAGGACTTCCCATTTTTCTCACTAGCATCTTCATCAGAGAACTCCTTGGTCTTTTTTCTACAAAACCATTTCTTAGGCATCATCATGTAAGCACCTCTTCCCACCTGTCTGAAAATGGTCCTCCCCACTCAGTGTTTCCAAGGAGATTGTTTTTTTTATTCCTAAATTGCTCAAGGCATTATTCATACCCTGTCATTCTGTTCCTGCAGTGGCTTCCCATGGGCCTTAGGATAAATGAGTTCCTTAGCTCATTCCCCATCAAGGCTTTGCCCAATACCGACCTCCCTGCTGCCCATTGAATTCCAGCCAGGCCATTTCCCTGCATGGGGCTTTACAGGTACTGTCCCTTCCCTGGCTTTGACATAACTAGTTCCTCCTAACCCTTTCTGACTTACTTAGAGAGGGTTTGTCTAACCACTGGTATCTAAAGTTGTTCCCAACCTATTATCTCCATCTCTATATCCTGTTTCCTGTAAACTCATCATAATTCTCATTTTATTTATCTTTTGAAAAAGAGCCATATCTGTCTCCTTATCACACTAATAGCTCCAGGAAAATGGACTGTACATAGTTTCCTTGTCACCCCAGTGCCTGGCACAGTGGCAGCATATAGTACGTGCTCCAAAACAGTGAATGAGGGCTGGAGATGTATTTCAGTTGGCAGAGTGCTTACCTATCATGCACAGATCCTGGGTTCCATCCCTGCCACTGAATAAAACTGAAAAGCTGCCTGGCATGGAGGTGCCCACCTTTAATCCCAGCACTCAGGAGGCAGAGGTAGGAGGATCACTGTGAGTTTGAGGCCGGCCTGAGACTATATAGTGAATTCCAGGTCAGCCTGGACTAGAATAAGACACTACCTTGAAAAAACAAAAACAAACAAACAAAAAAAAAAAAAAAAACGCTGAGAAGTTGAAGGCAGGAAGACCAGATATTCAAAGTCATCCTCAGCCACATAGCAAATTTGAGGCCAGCCTGAGATACATGAGACCCTGTGTTCCCCCTCCCCTCCAAATAATAAATTTTTAAAAGACAAAAGAAAGAAGGACCTGGGGAGATGGTTCAGTGGTTAAACCCAAGTTCGATCATCCTCAGCACCCACAAAAAGTGGTGCAAACATCTGTAATATCAACATGCCTAAGGCATTGGGAGGCAGGGCCAGAATAATCTGGAGGCTCACAAGCAATAACAACAAAACAGCAAGAGAGACACTGTCTCAAAGAAAGTGAAACACCCCAAGGTTGTCCTCCACAGGAGTGCTTCGGCTCATGTGTGCCCATATACACACACATGATACACA
>PVHP010036802.1:0-17716 GCA_004024765.1 Zapus hudsonius
AGAGAGAGAGAGAGAGAGAGAGAGGAGAGAGAGACCAGGGCCACCACCTTGTGGGTCTGGCTTATGTGGGTACTGGGAATTGAACCGGGGTCCTTAGGCACTGGAGGCAAGTGCCTTAACCGCTGAGCCATCTCTCCAGCCCCCCCTTCTCAAGCTTTTATGTATCTTTCTTATGCTTCCGTTGGAACAAAAAAAAATTTTTTTTAATTTGTAAGAGACAGCAAGTGGGCTGGAGAGACAGCTCAGCGGTTAAGGTACTTGTCTCCAGTGCCTAAGGCCCTGGGTTCAATTCCCCAGGTCCCACATAAGCCAGACCCACAAGGGGTGACCCTGATGTTCTCTCGTTCTTTCTCTCTCTCTCTCTCTCTCTCACTCTCTCTCTCTCTTTCTCTCTCTCATCTCTGTGCTTGAAAACGAATGAATAAAATATTTAAAAAAATAATAAAGGCATGTGCCACCACAAAACAGCTTAATTTTAAAAAAGGAGAGGCAGCAAGCACTAGGGCCTCTTGCCACTGCAAATAAACTCCAGACACATGCACCATTTTTTGCATCTGGCTTTACACAGGTACTAGGGAATCAAACCCAGAACAACGAGCTTTGCAAGCAAGCACCTTAACCACTGAGTCATCTCTCCAGCACTAGAATCAAACTTTATTATTATTATTATTATTATTATTATTATTATTATTATTATTATTACTATTATTTTTTGAGGTAGGGTATCACTTTAGCTCAGGCTGTCCTGGAATTCACTGTGTAGTCTCAGGCTGTCCTCAGACTCGCAGTGATCAATCCTACCTCTGCCTCCTGAGTGCTGGAATTAAAACTGCACCACCACACCTGGCCTAGCTTTTCTAATTGTAATGCCTCCCAGTCTCTCACAGCCTTAGAAGCTAGGTTAAAACATTAGAAATTTTGTTTGCTTAACTCTGGCTTCTTATTTGCAGCTTATGTTCATTCAGAGTCAAGGCCAGGTTCAGCTGACCATTGAGCTTTTGGACACAGAGGAGGAGAACTCCGATGACCCAGTGGAAGCTGAGGTATGGACAAGTATATTACAAATCCTGTATGGTGAGCAGAAGTGGTATGTCCCAAGACTCTAACCTGGTACCCCTGTCTCCTGAAGGACTGAGGCTCCTTGGATTATGCCTTCAACTAAAGAGAAAGACTTCTTGCTTACAGATACTTAAGATTAATAGTAGCCTCATTTTACGCTCAGTAAAGCCGTCCCAGATTCCTGGGGAAATCTTACATTTGGCAACTTTCCTACTTTTTGCTAAATTTCCATAAACAAATGAGGTGCTGTTATTTGTGGTGTGATCTTGTCTCTTATGTTTACTCTTTATTGGGATAGATACAGAATAGACAGTGGTGGAGTTGTGGTTGTGATAGGTGGTCTGCAGGGTAATAAAATGCAGGTCATGTATATGATGTTGGGAAGTTCAATAGAAGACTAGTTTAAATAGTTGCTTATGGTTGCCTAAAGCTTCTCTCTTTTTTCTTCCTATTTTCAAGAGGTGTCAAAATTCCAGAATTTAATGTGAAAGATGTTGATTTTCAGAAATTGCCTCTACACATTTTATTTTATTTATTTATTGTCCCACATTTTATTTTTTTAAAAACCCTCTGCAAGATGGGTTTGGTGGCTCATGCCTGTATTCTAGGGAGACTGAGGGAGGCAAATCACCAGGGAAATAAAACTTTCTTCAGTGAGACAATTTCTACCCATTTGTGATTTCTGAACACTATCTCAGAGAACCCTTCCTTTTGTATTCTTCCTAGCGCTGGTCAGACTATGTGGAACGGTATATGAATTCTGATACTACCTCTCCTGAACTTCGTGAACATCTGGCACAAAAACCAGTATTTCTCCCAAGGTGAGTGCACCAGACTACACCTGTTGGCAATATATACTTGTATGCAGTCGAGGCTGAGGTAATTGACTTTAAGAGTCTTGGTTTCCATGTATTCTGTTCACCTGTTCTATCTGCTGAGGGTGCTAAAGTCAAGGTTTTTGTGGCTTGTTTGATGCTTGTTTATCTGGACATGTCCTTCAGAGCATCAGAGAGGAAGAGTTTTAGAGAAAGAAGTAAAGTTGCTTCCTTACAGTGGCTGTCCATAGTCTCTAAGGCTCAGTGACTCACTTGGAAGACTCGAGGGTGCAGCATATAATTACACTTGTAACTAATTGTCAAAAGAAAATACAAAGCAAAATGAGCAAAGGGAAAAGGTGCCCATGGCAAAGCCGGAAGCACAGGTACAGGCTTCTAGGAGTCCGCCCAGTGGAGTCATCAGGATGCTCTCAATTCCTCCAGTGTTGTATTTGAAATGTTGCTTCCCAGGGAAGCCTATTAGAGAGGCAGTGCCAAGGCTTCTGTTGAGAGGTAGTCATGTAGGCACTCTTCTGACATGTATCAAAACTCAGACAAGAAAAGCAGGTTTTTAGCATAAACATGAGTAGGTTAGGTTCAGTGAGCTACTTTTGTATTTTCTTTTTTTTTTTTTTTTTTTGAGGTAGGGTCTCACTCTAGCCCAGGCTGACCTGGAATTCACTATGTAGTCTCAGGATGGCCTTGAACTCATGGTGATCCTCCTACCTCTGCCTCCCAAGTGCTGGGATTAAAGGCGTGTGCCACCACACCCGGCACTTTTGTATTTTTTAGAATGGTAAAATATCTATAGTTGTTAATTATTTTCTACATAAAATTCTTTTAAATCACATATCCATGCATACATATAATATATGCAATTTATTTTATTTATTATTATTATTTGTTTTTATTTTTCGAGGTAGGGTCTCGCTCTAGTCCAGACTGACCTGGAATTCACTATCTAGTCTCAGGGTAGCCTTGAACTCACGGCAATCCTTCTACCTCTGCCTCCCGAGTGCTGGGATTAAAGGCATGCACCACCACACCTGACTTAATACATGCAATTTATAATGCTAACCATCTCTTAGTTTGAAAACAGTGTTTCCAAAGTAGAAAATAAAGGAACCAGGCATGACTCAAGGTCATCCTGGGTTACTATGTGGAATCCTGTCTCATAAAACCAAAAAAAGGATGTCAGGGAGAAATAGGTAGGTGGCTTTCTTCTATTTTATTCTTGTTTGTTTGGTTTTGTTTTTTTTTCGACGTAGGGTCTCACTCTAGCCCAGGCTAACCTAGATCTCACTCGTCGTCCCAGCAGGCCTCAGATTCATACGATCTTCCTATTTCTGTCTCTCCAGTGCTGGGATTAAAGGTGTATGCCACCATGACCTGACTTCTAAAAGTTTGTTAAATCTTTATGTCTTGCATTACTAAAAAAAAGTATTCTAGGGCTGTGGAGATGGCTCAGTGAGCAAAGTGTTTGCCGCACAAGCATGACTAAAGACCTGAACTGGATCCCTAGCACCTAAGTAAAAATGCCAGGTGTGGTGGCACACACTCAGAAAACCAATACAGGGGAGGTGGATCAGGTATATCCCCAGGGCTTGCTGACTAGTTTGCCTAGCCAAATGGATGGGCTTCAGGTTCTGTGAAAGACCTTGTCTCAGCCGGGTGTGGTGGTGCACGCCTTTAATCCCAGCACTCAGGAGGCAGAGGTAGGAGGATCACTGTGAGTTCAAGGCCACCCTGAGACTACAATGTAAATTCCAGGTCAGCCTGGGCTAGAGCGAGACCCTACCTCGAAAAACCAAAAAAAAAAAAAAAAAAAAAAAACACCTTGTCTCAATAAAAGGCTAGAGAGCAATTGAGGAATACACCCAATGCCTGGCCTCCCACATGAATGTGCATACATGTGCATCTGCTCATACATACCACCAAGAAAAGTGTTTCAGCATTACTAGATTTAGACCTAATTTACATTGAAAGGGTCTTCCAAGTTCTGCACTCATTGATTCATTTAACAAAGTTTGAGCAGTTGCTGTGTGCCAGGCCCTTCAACAAGTATGGATTCCATGTCATCTCACCAGATTAGAAGAGTACTTACTTGGTTTTTGAAACAGGGTCTCGGGTAGCTCAGGCTGGCCTGGAAATTGCTATGTAAGATGACCTTGAACTTCTGGTCCTCCTGCCTATTCCCAGAGATAGCAAGCAGGTGTCACCATGCCCTTTTTATGTGGTTCTGGGGGTTGAATCCAGAGCTTTGTTCATGCTATCCAAGCACACTCTACCAACTGCATTACATCTCCAGTCCTTTTGAAAAGTTGGGGTTGTTTGTTTGTTTTTGAGGTAAGGTCTCACTCTAGCCCAGGCTGACCTGGAGTCACCTGGATTTATTCTAGCTAAGTCTGGTAGAATTTACTTGCTGTCCTTATACTCAGGAGGCTAAGATGAGAGGAGGATCCTGAGTTCAGAGCCAGCCTGTGCTTACATAGTGTGAAAGATGAGTATTTTTACAGGTAGAGAGTGTAGAGGAAGCACTTCTCTCTCTCTCTCTCTCTCTCTCTCTCTCTCTCTCTCTGGTGGGGTTGGATACACAGGTTCTGGGAACAAGGACAGTTAAGACATGGAATCTTCACTCTACAACTTCAGTGTTTGTTTGTTTGTTTTTTCCTTTTTTTGATATAGGGACAGTTTGTTGATTTGACACTTGTGCAGTATTCAACTTCAGAAAAATCTGAAATTATTTACAATAAAAACTATTTAATTGGCTTAGGAAATAGAAACTAAGTTGAGAGAAAATAATTTTCACATAATTGAGCAAAATCAAATTCCTTCTTCCACCTATCCGTAACAATGCAAGACCAAAGGCGTTTATTCAGTCTAGTGTTACACAGATGTAAGGAAGGACGACCATACAACCTTTAGAATTTAAAAGATAGAAAATGATCCCATGTAACAAGTTTAAAAATTGACTAAGCACCTGGGTTAGCAGTTAAGCACCACTTGCTTGTAAACCCTGCTGCCCTAGGTTCAATTCCTAAGTCCCACACATAAGCCAGACAAAAGTGGCACAAGTGTTTGGTGTTCATTTGCAATGGCAAGAGGCCTTGGGAGCACCCATATGCATTCAAATAAATGATCAATTTTTAAAATTGATTAAGCTAGGTATAGTGGCACACACCTATAAATCTCAGCACTTGGGAGGCTGGAGGTAGGTATATACTGAGATCCAGGCCATTCTGGCTACATAGACTGAACAAAATAAATAAATATATTTTAGAAGCTGGGCATAGTGGTGCATACCTTTAATCCCAGCACTCTGGAGGCAGAGGTAGGAGGATCGCCATGAGTTCAAGGCCACCCTGAGACTATGTAGTGAATTCCAGGTCAGCCTGGGCTAGCGCGAGATCCTACCTGGAAGAAAAAAAAATACCAATAGTGATCACTTAGACAAAGAAGCTAAAAATTGGAGCTGAGGAGATAGCTCCATGGGTGTTTGCTGTGCAAGCCTAAGTACCTGAGTTCTGGTCCCTAAAAGCCATGCAAAGCCAAACACAGTGACACAAGTTTATAATCCCAGCAAGCATACTGTTGAGACAGGAGGTAGGGACAAGAGAATCAGACTAGCGTGTGACACAGTAACAAGAGACCCTGCCTCAAATAAGGTGCTACGTGAAGACTGATACCATGGTTGACCTCTGACCTCCACGTGTGCTCCATGGCACATGCATACCACAAAAACAGCATGTGTCCAGAAGCTCACTCCCTGTACACAGGTCTTATTTTCTACCTTGTTTCCTTGAGACAGTCTCTCACTGAACCTGTAGCTCATGCTGGTTTTCCATTTGACTTGCCTGACCAGCAAGTCCCAGTGATCCTCCTGTCTCCACCCACCTCAGTGCTGGAATTACCAGTGTGCCCAGATGCACTTGACTTTTCCACATGGATCTTGTGTTTTCATGCTTGGACACCAAGCTTTCTTACCCACTGAGCCATGTCCGTTGCCCACAAATATGACTTTTTAAAAAGAGCCAGACTGGTTTCCAATGATTTATCTTTCAGCTAATGTTATCAACCTTTGTGTGTTTGATACATTTTTAGGGACTGAATCTCCCCTCTCCCATTAATAAAAAACTGGTTCATTGGAATTATGCTGGTAATATGTACTGTATTAGAAATTTAAACTTTGGGGGCTGTGAATGTACTTGGTTGGTAGAGTGCTTATCTAATATGCATGAAGTCTGGGGTTCAATATCCAGCACCACATAAAATCAGAACTGGCATGGTGGCTCTTGCCTGTAATCCCAGCACTCAGGAGGTGGAGGTAGGAGGATCAGAAGTTCAAGGCCAGCCTGGGCTACATAAGACCCTGTCTTAAAAAAGAGGGGAGGAGGAATTAAAACTAAGAAATGTTTAGTGTTTAGTTCATTAAAAAAATACACACACATGAAAATATATTTTTGATGGGCTGGGAGATAGTTTAGTGGTTTAAGGCATTTCCTTGCAAAACCTGTTATCCCAGGTTCAGTTCCCCAGCACCCACATAAAGCCAGATACAAAAAGTGGCCATGTGAATGGCATTTGTTTACAGTGGCAAGAGACCCTAGCCCTAGTATGCATGCACACAGCACACACACACACACACACACACACACGCAAATAAAAAATGTTCATATGGTGGTGCTCACCAGCAGTTGGGAGGTGGAAGCAGGAGGATCAGGAATTTAAGGCCATCTTCAGGAATGGCCTTAAATTTGCAAATCCAAGGCCAGCCTGACCTACATGAGAATCCTGCCTTTAAAAAAAAAGGTGGGGGGCTGGGGATATGGCTCAGTGGCTAACAGCTCTTGCTTGCAAACCCTGGGCTCAATTTCCCAGCACCCACATAAAGCCAGACTTATAAAGTGGTGCATGAGTTACTTCCTTCACAGTGGCAAGAGGCCCTGGTGTGTCCATATTCTCCGTCTCTCTGTCTCTCTCTCTACTCTCTCATAAATACATAGCTAAATATATAGACACTTAGGGTTTCAAAAAGCTTGATAAATACTACACCTACTAATTCCACCTTTCAAATATATATAGCTGGTAAAAGTATTCTCATGCTTTTTCAATGAGTGTAGGTACTGTTCTTGGATATGACAACAAAACTACACATGGTAGTTTCTTTAAGGTTAGCTACAGTATCAATGAGCTTATCATTGATATTGTAGTTATGTCAAAACCCATTGGTTCAATGTACCTGGAATGAATCTTTTTTCACTCATTTTGTAACTTCTTATGATTGCTTATTTGGAAGATATTAGTTTACTAAATACTTCCCACATATTACACCATACCCCCAAAAGTCACGTTTCTTTCTACTGACATTGAGACCCCATCATGGTAAAGTATTGAGGAGCTGTCAGGCTTATCTTGGCTTCTGTCAATTTACTAAAATTCAGTTTTGCTTGAAAGTTCAAATTATACCTTTAGCAACCTATATTTTGAGTTTCTTTGAAGTAACATGTGTCATTGTTCATTTTTTTTTTTTTTTGAGAAAATATCTGCCAAGTTCCCATGGTTAATTTATATTAAGTTGTCTTTTAGGTGAATGTTGATGGTTTGCTTGCAGCCCAAGCCTTTTTCAATAATTGCATTCTACTTTAATACGCAAAGGTGTTTTATGTGTAGTTCCCAGGGTGCAGGATTTCATAAGCACTGCTTCATCACAGACATTCTTAAGTAACACTGACTTTGGTGCATTGTCAGAAAGTGAACACAAAGACTTCTGAGTGTGCTTTGAGTGCCACTAGCAGCATTTTACTCGCCTCACCTTTCTTCCTATATAGCCCAGGCCAGCCTCTGACTTTCGGTCTTCCCTTAGCGGTCATGTACCACCATGTTTAGTCTCTATTCTTACTCTTACCCTGCCACGGGAGGTGTCAGCATAGTAAAAGGAACAAATAATATTTTTCTACTATGATAAAAATAGTTTAGATTTCATAGACCTCCTTAGAAGGATCTTAGAACTCTTCAGGGTCTTCAGTGCTAAGAATTAAAAGTTGTGTGTGTACAAAGATGCTCACTGAAGCAATGTTTTAAAATAATTGTCTAGGGCTGGAGAGATGGCTCAGGGGTTAAGGCACTTGCCTCCAGTGCCTAAGGCCCCAGGTTCAATTCCCCAGGTCCCACATAAGCCAGACCCACAAGGTGGTGACCCTGGTGTTCTCTCCCTCCCCCTCTCTCTTTCTCTCTATTTCTCTGCTTGAAAAATAAATAAAATAAAATAATAAAATAAAATTACAAAGAAAGTTGAATTGATTAAAAAAAAGAAAAGGTTTTAAAAATAAATAAAATAAAATAATTGTCTAGCTGATTGTGTTTCTCCAATGCATATTGGAGAGAATTGGGCTCTGAGCCCCATTCTCCCACTCTTCCTGGTCCATTGATGGCAATGATCTCCTTTCCCTTGAATGCAGAATGGCAATAGACTGTCTCTAGAAGGATTTTTTTTTTTTTTTTCGAGGTAGGGTCTCACTCTAGTCCAGGCTGACCTGGAATTCACTATATAGTCTCAGGGTGGCCTCGAACTCATGGTGATCCTCCTACCTCTGCCTCCCGAGTACTGGGATTAAAGGCGTGCGCCACCATGCCTAGCTCTTTTTCTTTTGCTTTTAGCGAAGAGGTAGAGAGAGAGCGCACGTGCACCAGGGCCACCACCTTGTGGGTCCTGGGGAATTGAACCCAGGGCCTTAGGCACTGGAGGCAAGTGCCTTAACCGCTGAGCCATCTCTCCAGCCCATAGAAAGATTTTTGAAGAAGGCTTTTAAATAACTTTCTGGAGTCTGAGAAGATGGCTTAGCAGTTAAGGGTGCTTGCTTGCAAAGGCCCTTGGTTCAGTTCCTAAGCCACCCACGTGAGCTGGACACGAAAAGTGGTACAAGAGCCAGGCGTGGTGGCGCCGGTCTTTAATCCCAGCACTCGGGAGGCAGAGGTAGGAGGATCACCATAAGTTCAAGGCCACTCTGAGACTACATAGTGAATTTCAGGTCAGCCTGGGTTAGAGTGAGACCCTATTCTCTCTCTCTCTCTAATAAAGAAAGAAAGAAAGAGAGAGAGAGAGAGAGAGAGAGAGAGAGAAAGAAAGAGAGAAAGAAAGAGAGAAAGAAAGAGAGAGAGAAAGAAAGAAACTCTAGTGCTCCAACATGCACACATGCAAATAAATATTTTTAAAAATGTTTTTTGTATAATATAGTTTAGATGAAGAAACCCAACTAAGATCGGCTGTGAAGGAATCAAATTGGGTGCATTGCTCTTTTACTGGTAAAGAGAATAAGAGCTCTATGTAGTGAAATGGGAAAAAAATATGTAAATTCCATTAAGCCATTGAGGTTTTGTTATATATTTGTAATTAAAACTGTGATAAATACTCTTGAGACATATAAGGAATGCTTATTTGGTAGGTAGGAGTTGTGGGAATCTGTACCAGACACTTCTCACCCTCAAGATTTTCTGCTTCTAGGAATCTGCGGCGGATCCGGAAGTGTCAGCGTGGTCGAGAGCAACAGGAGAAAGAAGGGAAGGAAGGAAATAGCAAGAAGACCATGGAGAATGTGGATAGCCTGGATAAGCTGGAGTGTAGATTCAAGCTGAATTCCTATAAGATGGTGTATGTGATCAAGTCAGAGGACTACATGTACCGGAGGACTGCCTTGCTCAGAGCTCATCAGGTGAGAACCAGTCGTTGGAATTCTCTACTCTTCTAGCTACAGTGCCAGAAAAGACACTCCTCTGTCTTCTGATTATTCCTCCTCTTCATAGAGCCTGTTGTTGAAGCTGGGCATGGTGGCACACACCTTTAATCCACAAGAGGTAGGAGAATCGCCATGAGTTCAAGGCCACCCTGAGACTATACATAGTGAATTTCAGGTCAGCCTGGGCTAGAGCAAGACCCTACCTCGAAACAACAACAACAACAACAAAAAAAAACAGGTCATGCTTTAGATTTTAAGGTGCATTTGGGACCTTTTTAAAAGACAACACAGCCGGGCGTGGTGGCGCACGCCTTTAATCCCAGCACTTGGGAGGCAGAGGTAGGAGGATTGCCGTGAGTTTGAGGCCAGCCTGAGACTACATAGTGAATTCCAGGTCAGCCTGGACTAGAGCGAGACCTTACCTCGAAAAACCAAAAAAAATAAATAAATAAAAATAAAAAAATAAAAAGACAACACATTGTACTCTTAATGAAGCATTTATTTATTTTACTTGAAAGTGAGAGTATGTGAGAGAATGGGTTTACTAGGGCCTCTTGCCACTGCAACTTTGTACATCTGGCTTAACCGCTGAGCTGTCTCTTTCATCCAGATTGTTGGTAAAAAGATGGATTAATTGTGGAAATAAACAAAAGCATATAGAGGATATTTTCTCATTAGTTCTAGTTTTCATGGTTAAATAAGTGGAATGTTTATAGGGTTACATGTGTTAATAGAAATTACTAGATTTCTCTCTCTCTGCTTGAAAATGAATAAATATTTTTTTTAAAAAAGGGCTGGTGAGATGGTTCAGTGGTTAAGGCACTTGCCTCCAGTGCCTAAGGCCTCGGGTTCAATTCCCCAGGACCCACATAAGCCAGACCCACAAGGTGGTGGCCCTGGTGCTCGCTCGCTCTTGCTCTCTCTCGCGCGTGCTCGCTCTCTCTCTCTCTCTCTCTCTCTGCTTGAAAATGAATAAATAAAATATTTTTTTAAATTACTAGATTTTGAGAGCTAGATCAAGCACTGAACTGGTTAAATTTAGAAGGATTATAGCTGTGTGTGTTGACATATGCATAATCCCAGCACTCAGGAGGTTGAGGCAGGGAGACCAAGAATTCAAGGAAGTGCTAGAGGGCAGCAGTAATTAATAACTTAATTCTCCAATGGCACTGAGTTTAGATTTTGAGCTGTGGTAGGTCTGCTTCTCTGATTCAGGTTCTTTGGGGATCTGGACAACACCAGTTGTGTCTTTCTATCCCTCGTTTTGCCTTGCTATGTAGACACCAGTAAACATTTAACAGGTGCATGGGTAGGAACATAGCCTCCACTGAAAATTGGTTGTGCCTGTTCTCTGATGGCAGGGTGTGGAGGAAAGGGGGTTTAATATAGTTGCCAGGTGTGGTGGTACACACTCAGGAAGCTAAGGTAGGAGAATTGCCATGAGTTCAGGGCCAGTCTGGGCTGCATAATGAATTCCAGGTCGGCCTGGGTTAGAGCGAGACTGTGATCATTGTCTCACCTGGAGTTAGAATCAGCTAAATTGCTGGTTCAGAATGTAATCTGGGGCCAAGGATGAAGCTCAGTTGGTAGGATGTTTGCCTGGCATGCACAAATCTCCCTGGTTTAGATTCCCAGCACTGCAAAAACCTGCATGGTGGTACACCCCTGTAATTCCAGCACTCAGGAGATGGAGTCAGGAAGATCAGGAGTTCAAGGCCAGCCTGGAATACAGCCTGGTTAGTGCTGTGGCTCAGTGGTAGAGCTTTATTGTTAATATGTGCACAACTGTAGGTTTGATCTCCACCCTGGAGAAAAATAAATGGGATATGGGAGCCAGATGCAGTGGTTCACACCTGTAATCTCAGCATTAGTAAAGTGAGCCGGGAGGATTGGCTTGAATTTGAAGCCAGCCTGGGCTACATAATGATTGCCACACCACCTAAGGTTACAAAACAAGACACTGCCTTTAAAAACCACAGGTTTGGGCTGAAGAGATGGCTCAGCAGTTAGGTGTGTTTCCTGCACAAGCATGAAGGCTTGAGGGAGTCTGAGACCTTGTGAATTGAAGTCCCCAGATCCCATGTTAAACAGCTGGGCATGGTGTATGCCTATAACTCCAGTCCAGGAGGGGAACAGAGAGCTTGGAAACAGTAACAAGAGACTCTGGCTCAAAAATCAGACCAGGCAATGGAGTGAGAATACCCAGTGTTCCACTCCGGCCATCATAGGCATTGCATTAAACACAGATTTAACCTGGGTGTGGTAGCACACACCTTTAATCCCAGCACTCGGGAGGCAGAGGTAGGAGGATTGCCGTGAGTTCAAGGCCACTCTGAGACTACATAGTGAATTCCAGGTCAGCCTGGACTAGAGCGAGACCCTACCTCGAAAAACCAAAAAAAAAAAAAATCTCACAGATTTGTGGAGCAAAGTAGATCTGTATTTACACAGGTGATTGTAATATATGCCAAAATCCCATGCTTGTTCCCTTCCAGCCTTTAGCTCTGGATCTTCTTGCCTCAGCATCTAGTGTGGAATTTACCAGCATTGCATCACAATTGACTATTGACATTTCTTTGGTGGCTTTTTGGTTTCTGTCTCCTTTTTGTTCTCTTTTTTTAAACAGAGAATCCCCCTTTTTTCAATCCAGTAGAACCCCACATGGTGGTTTGTAATCTCAGCTGTGGAGACAGAGGAGGGTTGCTGACTTTTGAGACCCTATCTCAAACCATTAAGAAACCTTGAATAAGAATAGTTGAGCCTAAGCCGGGTGTGGTGGCGCACGCCTTTAATCCCAGCACTTGGGAGGCAGAGGTAGGAGGATTGCTGTGAGTTCGAGGCCACCCTGAGACTACATTGTGAATTCCAGGTCAGCCTGGACTAGAGTGAGACCCTACCTCGAAAAACCAAAAAAAAAAAAAAGAATAGTTGAGCCTACATCTTTCCTCTGCTAAAATTGGGTTTTGTGTTTGTTTGAAGGATTTCTTTTGGTCCTACCTTACCTTTTTTTCCCTTCCTTTTTCTCTTGTAGTCCCACGAGCGTGTAAGCAAGCGTCTGCATCAGAGGTTCCAGGCCTGGGTAGATCAATGGACCAAGGAGCATGTGCCTCGTGAGATGGCAGCAGAGACCAGCAAGTGGCTCATGGGAGAAGGGCTTGAGGGCTTGGTGCCCTGTACCACCACCTGTGACACAGAGACCCTGCACTTCGTGAGCATTAACAAGTATCGTGTCAAATACGGCACAGTATTCAAAGCCCCTTAACTGCAAAACCAGAGCAGAAAGCAGGAGGTCTGTGTGTGTGGGCATGTGCACTCACGCACACTGAAGAAGCAAGGAAGATGCCTTTCAAGCCACCAGTTCGACTTGGCACCAAGTGGGATACACATAAGCAATGTGGATGCCTTCCAAAGCTGGAGCGGGCACTTTCCCAGGCACTACCTGCCCTGAAGAGGCATGGAGTCCACGCAAGCACAGACAGGCAGCTTGCTTGCACACACCAGCAGAGCTAAAGCTAATCTCATGTGACCTGGCGTTAGATGCGGAAGCAGATGCTGTTCATACTTGGACTGAATAGAGGTGCATTTACAAAACAGACTGGGGGAGGGCTTCACGATCCAATGGATTATAACTGATGATTTTAGCTTCTCCCCTTCCCACTAGAAGGAAAAAGACTGCATTTGAATTGTTTGGTTTTTTTTTTTTTTTTTTTTTTTCTGGTCACTTGAACACATCTAAGATTGCCCCATTAATTAGATTTTTATCTGGAACCTACAGTTTGGCTTTGGGATTCATCATCTTGTGGATTGGATTTCTGATAGTCCTTGCCGATACCCTGACCTCTTCTGGTTCTCAGCCTCAAGTTCAAATCACTCATCCTTTTTAGCTCCCGTGGAACTGTTTTGTACCTGCTTCTTTACTAGTCTGCCCTGCCACCCACCAGCTTTACTCTGACACATGCGCGTGTACACACACACACACACACACACACACACACACACACACACGCAATTTTAACTTGGTTTTTTCTTTTTTGTAAATAATGTACATACTGTCAATTTTTTATTAAAAGAAATATGCTTTGATGTGCTAGCATAATTGCTCTAGCTTCTTGTGTATCATAGTACTATGTGGCTTCAGATTTAGTACCTATGAACAGATGTACAAGACATTTATTACACTTTTTACCAAAGGGAGTTTCCATTGTAGTACTTTTGTGTAAAACTTGTCTTCCCTCTCACCCCAAACTTTTTTTCTTCCCCTTCCTCTCCCCTCCCCCTTTTTTTCTTTTTTCTTTTTCTTTTTTTTTTTTTTTTTTTTTTTTTTTTTTTTTTTTTTTTTTTTTTTTTTTTTTTTTGTAAATAAAGCTTGGTTCTTACTTAAGGAAATAAACTATCAACCCAAGTCCCTTGTCCTTACCAGAGAGCTACTATAAAGTAGGATCTGGTTTAATTCCTGATCCAGGGTACAGACAGGATTTTGCTTTAAGTAAATAGTTGCACTTAAATCAAAATATTTCACAATTTTAAAATAGTTTTTCTTACACTCATTATGAACAACTTAAAATACCAAATCAGTATTTTGAAAGCATTGTGTTTAAAGTATATGCTATAAATAGAGTTGGAAGAGAGATTAATTAACCAATTTAAACATGATTAGTAAGGGCTTTTAAATGTGGTTGGCCTAGACTTCTGAAGACAGCAGATTTTCTTCAGTAACCATCACCTAGTCAGCAGAGTCGTAATCAAGTATCCTCTGACTTTTTGTTTGCTTTGTGTGCTTGGATGTTTGTGGGGACGTGTGTAGGTGCATGTGGAGATCAGAAGGAGATGTCTGGTGACTCAATTGCTCTCCACCTTTTTTTTAAGACAGTGTCTCTCATTGAACCCAGAATTCAACACACTAGCCAGCAACTCCCAGGAATCCTGTCTCTGCCACCCCAGTGCTGGGATGATAGGCACTTGTAATGCCTCTTACATGCCTAATTTTTACATGGCTGCTGGGGATCTTAACTCAGGTCCTTGTGCTTGTACAACAAACACTTTTCTTGCTGTGCTGTCTCATTTTTTTATTTTCTTCTTATTGAGAAATCCTTACCATCACTATAAATAAAAACAATTTTTAACTCCTGGATTTTTGAAACACAAGTCAAGCTTCTGTTTTATTTATGTAATCATCTGAAACAGTCTCATTGTGTAGCCCAGGCTGTGAATCCTGCCTCACATAGGTGTGTACCTACTCAGGTTTTATTTTATTTTTATTTTATTTTTGGGTTTTTTTTTCGAGGTAGGGTCTCACTCTAGCCCAGGCTGACCTGGAATTCACTATGTAGTCTCAGGGTGGCCTTGAACTCATGGTGATCCTCCTACCTCTGACTCCCGAGTGCTGGGATTAAAGACGTGCACCACCACACCCTGTTTACCCAGGTTTTATTTCTTGTCTCAGGAAGGTAAAACACTGTAAGGGTGGCACAAGCCTCATGGGAAGAAAAGATTTTTGGGCAAAGGTGGAGCCATGCCTGACCTGAGGGAAGGATGATACATACTGAGTTGTTTTCTTGGCCAAAATTTGCCAAGCTCCCTCTTGCTCCCTCAAGGTCATATTGACCAGGAACTGTGAGGAAAACTGTATCTGACCTTGATCAGCCAGCCTCAGCTGTCTAGTTCTGTCTACAGCACCTTCCTGAGAGTCAGGATAGGAGTTCAAGGCCAGGTCAAGAGACAGTCCCAGCCGGGCGTGGTGGCGCACGCCTTTAATCCCAGCACTCGGGAGGCAGAGGTAGGAGGATTGCCGTGAGTTCGAGGCCAACCTGAGACTACAGAGTGAATTCCAGGTCATCCTGGACTAGCGCAAGACCCTACCTTGAAAAACAAAAAAAAAAAAAAAAAAAAAGAGAGACAGTCCCAATCAAGGGCTGGAGAGATGGCTCAGTGGTTAAAGGCCCTCGCTCAATTCCCCAGTACCCAGGTAAAAGCCAGGTGCACAAAGTGGCACATGTATCTGGAGTTCGTTTCTCTCCAGGCTAGGCTGACCTGGAATTCAGCATGTAGTCAGGGTAGCCTCGAGCTCACAAGGATCCTACCTCTGCCTCCAGAGTGCTGGAGCCACCATACCCAATTTAATGCATTAAAAAAAAAAAAAATCCCGACCTATCAGTGCAACCAATAGAGCAGGGAGCTTTGCCAAGTTTTCACGAACAGTTAATTTTACACCTGGTCATCTTTCCTGTGACCTGCATTTTAAATGCAAACTTGTCAATATTTCCATTAAAACACGGGCTGCGGGCGTACCACACCCTTAGTCCCAGCACTAGGGAGGCACAGGTGGGAGAATCATGGTGACACCGTGGCCACCCTAAGAGCACATAGTGAATTCCAGGAGGAGGAAGGGTGAGTTACTGCGGTTCAAGGCCCTTGCTCCCCGTTCTCGAACGCTACCCACGGGGAGGCAGCAGCCCCGCGCGCGCCCCTCGTCCACTTCACACTGGAGCACCCCGTCCCCTGGTGTTGCAAGGAAAGCTGCTCGGGTACGGAAGGCGGCCGGAACCTTCGCGTTCAGGCCTCGCTGCGTCCCGGCCGGCCGCGTCTGTCTTCCGGAGAGAAGAGCGGACGTCCAGCGATGGCGGCGGCCCCGGCCCTGAAGCACCGGCGCACCACGCTGGAGCGGGTGGAGAAGTTCGTGTCGCCGCTCTACTTCACCGACTGCAACCTCCGCGGCAGGTGGGCTCCGCGTCCTGGAGGGAGGAGCGGGCGCTGGCGCCGCCCACTCGCGGCCGGTCACGGGTGGGAAGGGGCGGCCTCAAGCACGCGTCCCCGGCTCGGCTCGTTCTACCCAGGCTCTTCGGAGACAGCTACCCGCTGGCCGCCCTGTCCCGCTTCCTGACGCCCGAGAGGCTCTCCTACCAGGAGGCCATCCAACAGGACTTCAGCCCCACGCAGGTCGGCGACAGCTTCGGACCCACGTGGGTAACGCCCCTCCGGGAGATGCTCCGGCCCCGCCCATCTCCAGAGGCCACGCCCCTCAGTTCAGTTCCCAGGCTGCTAACCTGAGTCGAGCAGCGCCCCCTGCTGGTCCCCGCGGCCACTACCTTTCTGTCGCCTTGTTTCCCATTCTTGTCCGGTTTTATTGTGGCTCATGGCGGAGCACCTCATGATGCTGCCGATGCTTAGAGGAAAATTCTCAAGACCCCGTTGGCAATCAAAGAACTGTGCCAGGTTTTCCACCTCTCTTGCAGGTGGTGGACTTGCTGGTTCCGGGTAGAGCTGACCATCCCAGAAGCATGGGTGGGCCAGGAAGTTCACCTTTGCTGGGAAAGTGACGGAGAAGGGCTGGTCTGGCGTGATGGGGAGCCTGTTCAGGTGAGGGGCCCTCCCCTCGGGCAAGACATGATAAAATTTTAGCCCTCTTTTTAAAAAATATTTTTTTATTTACAAGCAGAGAGAGAGAGAGAGAGAGAGAGAGAGAGAGAGAGAGAGAGAGAGAGAATGGGTGCACCAGGGCCTCTAGCCATGACAAATGAACTCCAGTTTGTGCATGTGGCTTTATGTGGGTACTGGGGAATTGAATCTGGAATCTGGGTCCTTGGACTTTGCGGGCAAGCGCCTTAACTGATAAATCATCTCTCTCGTCCAAACCCTGTTTTTTGTTTCCAGAAGCTACAGCTGAATGGCTGTGCCTGCAGAGGTTTTGTTTTTTTTTCAGATTTTCAGGACTTGGAGAAATTGCCACTTACATAATGAGTCCTTAGTTTTCAATAAACTGAATTTTTGTTATAGCTAGGACATACTTATAGGGGAAACTCTCAAACAGTTCTGGGATAGTATAAAGTAAGACATTTAAGTTGTCTTTCCCTAAAATAATAGATCTTTCTTTTCCTTTCATGTCATTCCCCAGATATATAACCAATGTTGTGTTGAATGCCATACCAGGTTTGATCTTTATAGCCCTGAGTGGTAGGTCTTTATGTCCACTTACAGGTTGAGAAACTGAGATGTGTAGAGGTTTGTTCACTGATTCGTACAGGTTCCATCCCAAATTGAGCTCTAAATCTGGGGTGAGAATTGCTTGTCCTGTCCTAAAAGAAGTCAGAGCCCCACTCACCTTTCCTTCCT